>JAFBJU010001160.1:366237-436237 GCA_016785305.1 Colistium nudipinnis
GGCCAAAAAAGTCAACATTTTCAAACATGTTGAAAACACTCGAAACTCACACAGGAACACCGTTATTCACTAAAAATAGGGTAGATGCAAAACAAATTTAAAAAAAGTGAAAACATCATTGTATTGTTGGAACACTTGAAACTCGCACAGGAACATCGGCAGTCTCTAAAAATAGGGTAGATGCAAAAAAAAAATGAAAACCGTGAAAAGATCTTATTTTATTTTTTTTTTTTTCCAAAATTTGACAAAACACGCCTTACTATAGCCTCATGTCGGCCAAAAAAGTCAACATTTTCAAACATGTCGAAAACACTCGAAACTCACACAGGAACACTGTTATTCACTAAAAATAGGGTAGATGCAAAACAAATTTAAAAGAAGTGAAAACATCATTGTATTGTTGGACTTTTCTTTCATCCAAAATTTGACAAAAGCGCCTACAATAGCCTTATGTCGGCCAAAAAAGTCCACATTTTCAAACATGTCAAAAACACTTGAAACTCACACAGGAACACCGTTATTCACTAAAAATTAGGGTAGATGCAAAAAAAAATGAAAAAAGTGAAAAGATCCTTCTTTTTTTTTTTACTTTTCTTTCGTCCAAAATTTGACAAAAACGCCTTACTATAGCCTTATGTCGGCCAAAAAAGTCCACATTTTCAAACATTTCGAAAACACTCAAAAATTTCACAGGAACATCGGCAGTGTCTAAAAATAAGGTAGATGGGGAAAAAAAATGAAAAAAGTGAAAACATCATTGTATTGTTGGACTTTTCTTTGGTTCAAAAATTGACCAAATACGTCTTACTATAGTCTTATGTCAGACAAAAAAGGTTACATTTTCTAAAAAAAAAAAAAAAAAATGAGATATAGTATTTTTGGAATTTTCTTTTGTCCAAAATTTAACAAAATTGCCTTACTATAGCCTTATGTCGGCCAAAAAAGTAAACATTTTCAAACATGTCGAAAACACTTGAAACTCGCACAGGAACACTGTTATTCTCTAAAAATAGGGTAGATGCAAAAAAAAATGTGAAAAATCTCAAAACATCGTAGTATGTTTGGACATTTTATTGGTCCAAAATTTGACAAAAGACACCTTATGTTGCACAAAAAAATTCAAATTTTCAAATATGTCGAAAACACTTGAAACTCGCACAGGAACATCGGCAGTCTCTAAAAATAGGGTAGATGCAAAAAAAAAATGAAAACCGTGAAAAGATCTTATTTTATTTATTTTTTTTTCCAAAATTTGACAAAACACGCCTTACTATAGTCTTTTGTCAGTCAACATTTTCAAACATGTCGAAAACACTCGAAAGTCGCACAGGAACATTGACAATCTGTAAAAATAGGGTAGAAGCAAAAAAAAAAAGTGAAAACATCATTGTATTGTAAGGCCCATCCCGAATTTCCCCTTGCGGGACAATAAAGGACTTTCAATTCAATTGTTGGACTTTTCTTTGGTCCAAAATTTGACCAAATACCTCTTACTATAGTCTTATGTCAGACAAAAAAGGCACATTTTTTCTAAAAAAAAATAAAAAAATGGAGACATCATAGTATTTTTTTACTTTTCTTTGTTCCTAAATTTAACAAATCCGTCTTACTATAGCCTTATGTCGGCCAAAAAAGTAAACATTTTCAAACATGTCGAAAACACTCGAAACTCACATAGCACCACCAACAGTCTGTAAAAATAGGGTAGAAGCAAAAAAAAGGGTAAAAAGGGAAAACATCATAGTATTTGTGGACTTTTCTTTGGTCTAAAATTTTTCAAAAATCGCCTTACTATAGCCTTTTGTCGGCCTAAAAAGTCAACATTTTTTTCATCGACTATCTCTAAATGACAAAGGAAAACCCTAATAATACCTGCAATGTGTGCAGTAAATTTGGCACATCTATGTTTCATTTTAAATGTCTGATGTAAGTGCCATTTATAGTGCATACTTAGGTATTTCATTTTTTCCAGGAAAAAGGTCATTCAATTCAGCAAAAAAACACAGTGTTTTGGCTGATGCAACATAGTGAAATTTGAGGAGCATTTATGCACAATAAACCACTTTTGTCAGACCCCATATTGTGTGCTTTTACTGCTTTTTCGGGAAATTTTGGCCAATTGGTCATCCAGTGCGTTACAAAAAGATTGGCATCAAAATTACCTTTCAGCCTCCAGGAGAGGGCTTTGTCAACTTTGCACAGTTACGTGTACATTGAATAAAATTGCAATTTTATAAGCACCGTTAAAATGCCCATCTGGCTGCTTTCTCAGTATTGATCTGCCTCATATACTATGCTGTCGGTATGAGGCAGTTAAAAGTAAAATAACTGATACATATTTCACACCTGATCAATATTACAAAAAAATGGTAGGTGAAACTGTTCTTCAGAGGCACTTGTACCAAGTTGGTTCGGAAAATAAGCATAGACCATATGATTATAGTAATATCTAAATGTTATTATGACATCAATACGAAATTGTAGAGATGAAACACAATATATGAACGGAAGTGTTCTCGCTCACATCCTTCGACCATCAACATGTTGATGGTAATTTTGCCTTCTGAACCTGCGTTCCAGATGCACCACCCTGAGCCTTATTTTATTTCTCACGTTTCAAATCAAATAATAGAATGAATGCCATTATTTGCAGGGTTTTGATGATGAATATATTTTTTTTCTAGCAATACTGCAATATTAAAGACTATATCTTAAGATGATGTCAAAGAGGACAAACTTAATACATAAAATGAATCTGAATATGATAATATATTGTCCAAAAGAAAGTATATTTCAATAATTCCACTGGTTAATGATATCCATGGTGCTCTTTTTCTATAACTCAATCCTGATATAACGCACCAAAACAGGATATAAAATCAAGTCAAATCATAAATAAAAATTAAATCTGAAATTCAACTTTTGCTGCTATCATGCAAGATTCATCCTTTTCTGGGCCTCTAATTAACCCATATCGCCTGCTCTAAGGAGGTCTTCATTTTTGACAGCTCAGTACTCACAGACCCAGCCTCCGTCTGGGCTGCCTCCAGCTTCGCTTGGCCCTCTTCATACGTGTGTTTCCAATCTGCTAGAACGTGGTGTTATAAATACACCAGTGAAAAGTGAGTAATGACAGGATAGCTCTTGCAAAGAGTGGAGAAGAAGACGGCAAAGACTGAAGATTGCTCACTCTCTCTTTAGTCTGTTGAACAACCAGCTCCTACTTTGTACAGAATTGTAATAATCGGATTTAGAGAGAGTAACATTTGTTGTTGATTATGTATTGCATACATTTTAATTAAATGTATATAATTTAACTCTCTGAATTGATCATATTGTAATCATATTAATCTATTTCTAAACATAAATCCTTGATGTTACGAGTCATGTAGATGTGATCACGTTCTAGCCCTCAGTCACTGCAATGTTTGAGAAGCAACCACCAACATGCTGTTGAAGGCCTCCCCAGGGTCAAACACTGTAAGTGAGAGATCAGCAGTTGTTTAAAAAATGGTGGCATGTTCCGACCACCTGGTGCTCTGAGATATCTCAAAAACGTCCTGGATTTAATCAGTGAACTATCAGACATCTCTGTGAACCCTGCTTCTTGAAGCACGTCTCTGATGGCAACCAATAAAATGTATTCACTGACCAGTCCAGCTGGACCTGAAAGGACCTGGTTGATCGCCAGCCAATAGGCACTTTGGCTAGAATTTCCTCCTCAATTTAAGGCCAATTTGCAAGTGAAAGAATATACTTCAATGCAACTGCTCCTGCTATAAACGGTCTTGGCTTCTCTTCAGTATGCGATCATTATAATTCATTAGCTGAAATGATGTACAATCAAAAGAAGAGGTAAGGATTTAAGTAGCCTTAAAAACACTTTTTTTAAACATTGAAAATCCTATTTTTATCCGAAGAATATGCCTGTAAAACAAAAGGGAAACATCATATAAAATTGCAAACATTCTATTTATTTGTGTTTATACCACAGAAGTACATGCAGCAGCATATTATACTCAAAACATTTAGTTTGATAAATTGAAATAAACTCTTAAAAATAAACGTATTGTTAAACTGAATCACCATATTATGTCAATTAGCTTAGGTCAACTTCAACATAATTTTCATCATTGTCATTATCATCATGTGGGGAGAGGTGGCCTAGTGGTGAGGGAGACAGGCATTGGACCAGAGGGCTGCTGGTAAGAGGCCCAGTCGAGGTGGCCACATATGGATTAAATGCAGAGTTCAAATTTCCTCCAACTTGTGTGTTTGCATGTGGATGTTTTTGTGGGACGATGTGCAATTCTAATACTAATTCTAATCAACATCAACATAATTTTCATCAACACAGTTTTCATCATCATCATATTTCATAGCGCATGAAATGTACACTTGACACAAAGCTAAAAAAGAGATGGGCCTGAATATTGCTGTATTTAGAGAATAAAAGTTCTGTAGAATAAAGGTGATTATCCACAGAATAATAAAAACACTTTTGAAATTGTATATTAATACTGTCTAATCTATCGTTAAGAGATGCAGGTGTTTCCTGTTCGATATCTAAGTGAACCAAGTGGTAAATGTGCAAAAGACAGGACAAACCTCACCACAAATACTTTCTTGCATGTTCCCATAAACACACAGCGAGTGCCAGGAAACAACCGGACTCCAAATAAAACTGTAATTGCTGCTGCTGTCTCAGTTGCTCTTGCCCTCTCCGTCTCTCATAATAAAAGCCTGTCTGACAGGCCAGCACAGTATATGTGCAGCACAGAAGGGAGTCTTCTATTGCTGTGGCACACAAAATTGTATTACTGAAGGCTGCACCCAGCACAGTGCCTTCTTATTCCTCCCTCCTGTGTCGGCCCTTATATTAGAAATGTTTTCAGTCGCCAATAAAAGCATAATGCGTTCTTATACATGCTGCATTTGCAAGTGAATTGCGGTGCCCCATATCGCCTCAGATGGTAATCAGAAAAACATCACGCTACGAGTGGAAGAAAGCCAGTCCAATATCGAGTGTGATTGTGCTGAATGTTATCTGATGGAGATGTTGGAAATAGAAGCATACTGTATGTAAACCGAAAGCCACAATGCTCGGCCATATGGGTACCAATAAGATACAGGCATATGAAACAGCAGGAGCAAATTATTCTTAAATTATAGTCACGGCCCTGCTTGCATGTGAAACCATAAGTAAATGGGACAAGCATATGGTGTGGAATAACTGAGGAGCATGTTCTATGGGAAATACATTTAAATTGTTTATGACGGAAAGTGTGTGGCACCCTTTGTGATGTCGGTGAACAGCATATCAATTTTCTTCCTCTCTGTCTCATTTGTGTCATCTCATTTTTATCCCAATGAAGCCCACATTTCATTCCTGTCTCTCTGCTGCCTCAACCTATTATTATTTCCCCTGTTTGTATTTTTTCTGCTCTCTTCAAGCAGAATTCATCCACCTTTGTTCTCCCCCCCCCCCTACCCAGTTTGATTCCTTTTTGCACAATCCAACTCAAGAATATGATCTCAGGTAATGCACCTCCAAAATGATAAAATGCATGTTTACTTAATGACTCAATCTCAAACCTTTGCGAGGCATTTTTTAGCACATTTGAGTGACATCTCAAACACTGACAGGTGCACAGGAGCCTATATGTGTTGTAGCTGACTGACTAAAATAACAGCACACACGGATCAGTGGGAGATAGAAGGGGCACAGCCAGAATAAAAGAGACGGGAACGGAGAAACAAAGATGCAGGAAGAGAGAGGGGAAACGCAAAGAAAGACAAAATACACCAACATGAAGTGCAAAGCAGTAAAGACAGTAATTAAGACAGAGGTAGAGGATAAAATAGCCTACTGTCACTTGGTTCTTAATGACCTCGTCCTAATTAGCTCCAAATCCACAGTGGGACAGTGAAGTCCTTTAGCTTTTTGTGTCCATCTCTAAAAGAAAAGAGAACAAAGCGGGTACTCCAGCACATTTGAAATAAAATTCATAGGTGCTGACCATAATTATCGGTGAAAGCAAACCCAATTCACACAAATTTGGGCCGGGAAGACCATTTGTGCCTAATCCTTCTCAGTGAACCTTGTGTACATTTCCTTTATTCCTGCCCGGGTCTGTCGTCTGATCACCTGTCAAATTATCAACATTGCACTTCAACTTAACCCTGTTCTTCAAACTACTGCAAAGCTAAAATAACCACATCATGCTACATCATGCTTTTTGGTTTCCCATTACTTGAAAGGTTTTGCTCATTGGTTGAGCTCTGTTGAAAATGTTGAGACCAACATCATGAAGTCCTAAACATTATGCATACAAGTTTGATGAACTTTTGTGGACAGTATGACAATATGAAGCCCCTACGTTGCCAGTAGCAGGAAACGGGGGAAACATGGCACTGTAGCAGAGCCAACATCACCCTGTCATGGGAAGCAGATCTGGGTATACTGCTCCAACACATGTCGGTTCAGCAATTCAGCAATGACTGGACACAGCCAGCTCCTCCTCTTGCTGTTCCCATGCTGTCATGTCCACAGCTGCAGCAAACCTGGGAACTCTCTCCTATCCTGTCCCTGCCCTGGCCTCCAGTAAGAGGTTTTGTTGGTTCCATTTCTCCTGTGTTGTATTGTTTTTGTTCTGTTACAAAGCAATGCACTCAATGCATCTCATTTTCATTCAAACAGTTTTCCCCCTTCTTTTCCACTTCAGCTGAAAACAATATAATTGAATTGTTCAAAAGTAGCTTTGACCTAACCCCACATCTACGAGCGGCTGAGGTCAACACTGCACATCAGCCGCTGGTTATCTATTCTTACTCTACCTGGGCCCCAAATGAAAAGGCAGCTTTTATCTCAGCTTAGCAAGCAACTTTTTGACCCAACAATAATGCTTAATTCTCAACACCTCTGGCATTGTTTCAAAGCCTTATACAACACAGTAATAGCCAGTACTAGATGACGCTTTTATGGGTTTGTTTCTAGTTCAGATGCTATCTTCCTTTATTTTCCTGTACTTTTCAGCAGTTAAGTTGTGGCGCAACAAAGCTGATCAGAATCTGGTAAATGAGGCTTGCAGCTCCAGCTGCTGACGAGGCCAGACACGTACAGAGAGGTCTTGTGCTGAAGCCCCAGGAAAACAAGAACTGGACATCGTCGGCCATTATCATTAAAGCAAATAACTAAGATTACGATACATGCACTGTGGCCTGGATTCACTAATATTAAATGACAAAAGATTCCTTCAGATTACTCACAAGTTTCTTTCCACTCCTATCCAAGTTTTACATTTGATTGTCAACATGGTGAGTTATGTACAATATGTCAAGTTTGGAAATATTTTCTGTAAGAATTATACAACTGAGAGATTGGGTTTTTCCTAGTGCTCCATTATAATCTCACGGAGTCACTGTGCAATTTTCTTTTACTTTCAAACAAATTCTCTGAAACACATGCGGATCCATGTTATATAAAGCTGCTACCCATTATCGAACAGCAATGCCCATATCTCTGGAAACATTATCAAACTGTTGAGCACATCGGCCTAATGACTTGAGGAATGCTCGCGTAATTCGACAGGAATTCCCTTTATATCCATTCTAACCATGTGTGTCTTCTACAAAAGAGCCTCTAAAGTCTTGCTTCTCTCAGAGTCACATCTGATGCAATCACAAGCCCACAGAAGTCTTTACCAGACTCTAGACGATGAACGATAACATTCATAATCTGACGTTAGGACTTGCTGCTCTATAATAAACAACCCCTGTAACAGAATACCTCAATACCGAGAAATCTCACCAAAAAGGAAATGGTTTCAAAAAAAAAAATGGTTGAGAAGCAGCATAGTTGTCGATTTTCAACAGAAATGTTATTTTAAGTATTAAAAATAGTTTGCTACTCTTACTGTAATAGAAGATGGGCAGCATTGCAGGCTGCTAGTGAATTTACCAGATTCTGTTCCCTCTTGACCTCTGAAGAAATGAAGGCATCTCCCCACAGAAAGATAAGTGAAGAGAGAAAAAAGGGAAAAAAAAGGAAAATACACAGAAAAGGAGATTGATAGATGGGATTGTGAAAGGGAGGACAGATGTTTGGACGCAAATAGGTTCCTTCTAAATATGATTACAGGGAATATTCAGTTTATATGATGAAGCACACGTCCACACTGCTCACGCCTCTGTGTGATTTTCTGATATGAGAGATGACTGGTGATGTTAATTGCATTTTAACACAGCAGGGTTCATCATGCTGTTAATTATACATATTCTGTCTGGAGTTTTGTCACACACACGCACCCACACACGCACAGAATAATTTAGCTAGCCCTGACCTGCACTGAACTTCTTCTGGTTAAAAAGAACAAAATAAAACTACAGCAAGTGGATCAAAATGAATAAATGCCCAAGTAAAATCAAGCTACAGTCTGCTCAAATATACATTAAGAACTATGTGAGTTTCATTTCTTCTAAACTGAGTTTAAAGATCACACACACACACAGACACATTGCCTTTTCCTTCCCACATGAAAGAACAGTTGTGTGTGTGTGTGTGTGTGTGTGTCTGTTTTGCATCACGTAGCTTAATTCTGCCATATGATGTCTGACTTGCCCAAAGTCTTAAATTTAGACGTCCTGCCTTTTATTATATTGGCATTAATTATCAAAATGATAGGGATCGGCTCCCTTGTGTGTGTATGTGTGCCTACATATGCACCTCCCTAATCTTGCTTAGTAAGAAGTCTGAAATGCTAATTATACAGTGACTCTGCAGTCGTCTTGGGATTAGCTTCATATATCAGCCTGGGTGCTGTGTGAGAGTCTCTGGCTGAGTACTTCTTGGCTTCACAGGATCTGCACATTAACCAAGAGAGATATTATGTGATCAATGCACGTTATTCAAATGTTCTTATGCAGCATTTCTTGCATACATGAGTCTGTGTATATTGAGTGCCATATTTATGAGAAAAATTTAATTTTTTTCCATAATGAAAGTCTTTAGTGCACAGGTGCTAAAGTGGGTCTGAGAGACCAGATAAAAAGCATCATATTGAGTAATTTAAAATGATATGTCTTTTTCAGTTAACTGGGCTGGGACACTTTGGTCATGGTGTGGCAATCATGTCCTATCAGTGTGTACATACTCTCTAATAAGAGCCAAGCAGGGACGAGAGAATCAAACCTTTTTTTTTTTTTTAGACAAAGATCTAACACATCCCCACACTTTTGTCTACAGCTACATGTTTATCTTCAAAGTTCATTATCCCTTCATTACAATCTTCATAAAAGCTAAACCATTTTTTTCGCTGTCTTCCTTTATACTTCACCCAGCCCTCTTTATCCCCATCACTTTTACATAAAATAGTTCAGAGGAAGAGCTCCAAGGGAAAGGCCATAGTCCTGCACACACCCACCCACAGACACACACGCAGGAACACACATCCTTATGGGGGAGCTCTGCTGTGTGTTGCTTTTTCCAGACTGGAGGGGGTTCTGCGAGCAAAAAATAATGAGCTCATCAGTTCAAACTGGAGGTGGTGATGGGATACACACGCACACAGATCCACACACACACCCACACAGACAGAGTTTTTTTTTTCTATCCCATACACAGACACAGAGGCAATTACCACAATCCTTGCTCGGTAGGATATTCCATCTCTCACCAGCCTGCTTCACCGTGACTCACTGTAAAGACTCTCGGCTGCCAAAGAGACCCCCACCCCACCACCGCCAATACACACACACAGAAAAACAAAGAAACAAACCTGCACACACACACAGGTTTTCCTTTTCCCTTTTCCGTCGTATGGAGTTTCAAAGGAGAAGTGCCTGTGTCTCTGCATATTTGTCAGCATGTGTGTTTGGCACTGTGGCTGTTTGTTAAGATACACGTGTGTGTGTGTGTGTGTGTGTGTGTGTGTGTGTCTGCATGCTGAGATCTGCTATTGTGCAGCACTCATATTGAGATTTGCAGTCACATCTGTGTATTAATCTAACTTTCTGGGTGGCATGGAGGTTGTATATGTGCATTTCTGAATGCGTACACATCGTTATGAGAGTGAGTATCATCATGAGGAGAAGCCATAGGGTGGTGATGGAATGTTTTCAAGAAGCCATGGCTTGTTTTTTGAAGTGGGGATTATCATTTGAATGAACTGCCTGAACCCAGCATGGCAATTTTAGAAACATAAGGTCATGAACTTGTACAATGCCTTGCTTTTCTATTTCAAACAGCAAGTGGGTGTATTTTAATCCATTCAAATGTAGATGAAAAACTGGGCAAAATCACGCTGTATAAGGCTACGGACTGAATCTGATAAAAGTACAGTTTATAAAGGGTAGTTAATCCCCTAATTTACTGTCAACAACGCCTCTTTAAAAGCTACAATGTCCAGTAAGAGCAGAGTCTTTGTGTCAAACATTTATTCACATTTTCAAAGAAAATACATTCAAACTAAATAGTTACGGTAATTCCAAATAAATAAACCCACAACGCGTTAATCAATCTCAGCTATTTGGATTGATGCAGTTTACTCCTGTTGGGTTCCACTTTTTTTTTCAATTGCTAACAAGCATGGTTCAATCGTGAATTGGCCCTTGGAATGGTGGCATAGGAGTAGGACATCCAACCATTATGGTGCTGACAGTGTTCACAGAGGCAAGAAGTAATATTGTCTGCGAGCACTCTTTCCCTGAATTTCTCTCACTTTTATGACATTGTGTGCATTGACCATAGCAATTAAAGAGGTTTCCTTGGCATGTGGAACAATTCATTCTCCCTCCTGCAGGGGGCAGCCTTTGTATCCTACGTGTATGTATACTACATACACTACTATTAAACACATGGTGGCATAGGAGTAGGACATCCAACCAGAGCCACTGAGTGGCAAGAAAAACCCCAACGGTGAACTCAACTGACGGTATTGATTAATCCTAGCTACCCAATACCAGAGACTGCGCCTAGTGCCCCCTTAACAAGGCACTCACTTAAAAGCAGAGGACATATTTCCCCCATGAGTTGACATGTCAAATTTAAGTTCTTCATTACAAAAAAAAGCAGTACTCAAAACTCTTCAAACAGTCTGCATTACAAACATGCATCTCAGCGAAGCAGTTCATCTCACCTCCAAACCCTTTTTCACCAACAAAACACCTCATACATGTCTCAAAATATGCTCATTCATCCACAGCACTGGCAACAAGCTTCACTCAGCAAGCAAACACTGCACACAATGAATACTATCATTATGAATGATTATTTTTCCAGATAAATCAACATTCTATTAATAATAATAAAAATCAACTAAGCACAACTGCTACATTTTCTTCAAGGACCCTAGCAATTATGGTGCTGACAGTGTTCACAGAGGCAAGAAGTAATATTGTCTGCCAGCACTCTTTCCCTGAATTTCTCTCACTTTTATGACATTGTGTGCATTGACCATAGCAATTAAAGAGGTTTCCTTGGCATGTGGAACAATTCATTCTCCCTCCTGCAGGGGGCAGCCTTTGTATCCTACATGTATGTATACTACATACAGTACTATTAAACACAGAACAATCAATATATTAAAATATATATTTTAAATATAAACATAGTGCGCTGTACTGTAAGTACTGTAGTTCAATAGCTGAGCGATGCATGTCTCACCTGCTGTTTTGCCAAAAATTTCGGAATACGGATTCAACTGTTGAAGTTTGGCTGCAACCCCTTAAAGCCGCCTCTCTCAAACGGTCCATGCTTCACCACATGGTCAGTAATCGCAGCCCTTATCTCATCAGAGACCACAGCCCTTGGTCTTCCGCTCCTTCCCCTTCTCCCTCCCAGTGCCACTCTGCTTGCTACAAGCAATGAGGCCAATCACAGTTCACCTGGGTAGGCCGTCAGCTGTAACTGCTCTCAGCTGTTTGGAAAGCCATGGAGGTTTTTTCTGTGTAGAATAAGACGGATCTCATGTGGATTAATGATTCCATTGTCCTGTTGTCTGTTCTTTCTGGTGTTTCTGCTAATCCCCTACTATTTCTGCTTCCTTCCTCTCCTCTCCTACCTCTTAATTCCTAATTCTCTATGCATCCTCCCACCTCTGCCTCTTCCCTACTTCTATGCCTTAGTTGCCAGGTGTTTTTGGTGTAATGATAGTCTGCCAAGTGGTCTCACAGCTCTGGGTTATTAGATCCAATATCATTTCTAAAGCAATAAACGAAAGACAGTACTTGTGTGTATTTTATTCTTTGTCTTTATTTTTTCATTACTCCCAGAACGTATTAACAAGCTTATTTTTTCATCCTTACAGGCTCAAGCTTAATTACTTTCAGGAAGACGTCACTATCAACCATGGAGTAAAATAAGTTGATTAGAGCAAAGTTTCTGTTTTGGGTTCCAATTTTTTATTAGCTAATATCTGGATTCGCTTTGATATCCTCCATGGCTGGAAGCTGAAATGTATTTCTCAATAACCTCATATTCATATGGAAGGTTAAGCTCTCCAAATCCAGGATGGCGAATATTTGGCAAGCAAAATGTCACACAGGAATATGGCATTAACCTATTGATATTGAAGTACTCATTATGCAAGTTAACAACTTTATTTTCTCTCCAGCTAAAACCTGTGTATTTGAGAGAATTCTGCTCAGGAGGGTCAGTATGCTTAATCATAGCCTGCATATTTTTCCTTGATGCATGCGAGCACATGCAACAAAACAACAGAAACAACATCACTAAGCTCACTGTAATTGGCATAATAAATTGAAGATCCAGCCCCAAATAATATGATATTTAATAAATACTGTCATACCATATGTACCTGGCTTGTCATGATAAGCTGACAGGAGCCAGGAAGGGAGTCATTAATTGTACATGAGAGGTTAGAAATTTAATCCACAATTAAAAGATGCCAGCTGCTTACTTAATACGTTTCAACATGTCACACTGGGCCCCGCCACCCCATCACCACAGGAAATATAAAACTGTGAGACTTGATGCAATGTTCTTTATACTGTGCAATTTATTGTTGGATTCCAGTTTGATGAATAAAACCAGCTGCAGATTGTTTTTTCTGCAGCTTTAAGTATTCATACAAACGTAAATGTGTAAAATGGAAACAAAAAAGAAAATATAAGCTCTGTTGGAGGCATGAGAAAAATTAATCCCTATATAGAAATAATGACTGTATTTATGGTCTTAAAATTAAATGATGCTCTTTTTTTTCTTTTTTTTAAATTACATGTTCAGTGACAGAATTATGACATGCTGCTGGGGCCCATTGTGAATGTTTTCATTCAAAGCACCCGTGATGCGCACTAGTTTCACAATCAAAAATACAACCAAGAGCCTCACCTAGACTAATTTGTTCACTCTCGTAACACTCATTCATTTATTTAATTCATTCCTGACAATAATTCACCAAGCGTTGAAATAGTAGGCTTTCTACATACAATTCCTACAGTCCGCGACCATAAACCATTTGGATGAAAAAAAAGATAATTTAAACAAATAAATTAAAGCAACACAAACCCACACCTAGGGCATGTTCACCACTAACTAATATATCTGCTTTTTTATAAAAGTCCTTTCACGCTCTGCTTGGAGTATCTGCTTTAGATCATAGATATGTCTTGGTGAATCACAGAATCACATACCTATGATCCTCTATAGCAAAAAGCAAGCATGACCTCAGCAGCTGTCTAAGTGGATAAACAAAATTCACTGGATAATGGAGAGCAAATTAGTATGAGAAAGAGAAAGAAGAATTACATATGAAGTATATGTGAGAAATGAGAAAGAGTGGAAAGTGTGACACTATGAATGTACAACAACAAGCAGAACCAAGAAAAGAGAGAGAGTAATGGATTCCTTGAAATAAAGACATGTTGACTATGGATAATTGATTCACTGCTATAATTAATAAGTTATTGTTCTATAGTCAAATTTTAAAAGATTACTCTCAATGCTTAAGAAATATTCTTGTTCTGGCAGTCAGTTTTGTCTCATTAATGCCACTGGAATTCTAAATATGTGATGTGGAAGTAGCTTTGCTTCTTCATATGTTTTTTTTATTGCCAACAAGTTAAGGACAAGTATATTAAGATATGAAGATAATCCTGGTTAATGGTCTCCATGCTTTGCAGACGATGATAAAACTGTGTCCTAAAATATTAATGTATGTGTGTCAGCAAAGACTCCTAATGCATAGATAGCACTGGTACTTATACCACTGGTGTGAAAATACAATATTAAAGTGCTATTGTAGGTGATCACAGCCTTAATGCTTTGCATATTGCAACCTTTACACCTTCATCCCACATGGACTTGTGTGTCTGATGAATGCATCTCTCCTCATGGTAAGATTTCCATATGTATTCAAAATGAATTTGAATGGAATGTATCAATATATCAACCAGCCTTACAATTATACAATGCCGTATGAGTGCTTTTGCTCTGTTCTTAACTCATAAAACAGAATAATTACACTAAGTATTGAGAAAAAAAAGAGACAACATTCGAGATATGAGGTTTTTGCATAAAACTGATGGTGGAAAAAGAAATAACACAACCCATTCTGAAGCTTACTTTTCTTTTCATGAATACTGATGTGAACTAGAATCCATTTGCAGCCGCACGTTCGCTCAGTCTGCAATTTATGATTCAAGCTGTAACTACCTCATTTGATCCCATCCTTGTTATGCTAATTTCCTCTCACAATGGTAGCAAATCAGTTTGATTTAACTGTGCAAACTGTGAGAGAAGAGGACTGTGTGTGTGTGTATGTGTGTCATACAGCATACAGTTGTCAGAGAAGTGAGAGGTGTTTTTGTGCCAAAGCTCCCAATCTGCATTTTGATGTCATTAGCTTGCAACATCAAGCTGCTTCAGTGGTACTTTAAGTCCAGATTTTGTTTTTCAAGAGCACTATACAGAATATGGGATAAAAGGCTTGAAAAGTGTTGAATAGCACCACCATAATGACATCAGCAATTATTTGAGCTATTAGTTGTTTAAAAAATTATATTTGGGTAAGAACAGTTTTTTTTAAAGTAAGTATAGTGCAACATTGAAAAATCAAATATTGGCTTACTTGCTAATAAGGGCAATCAAGACATTGAAGCCTTTTTGGCTACCTGGCCTTCATCAGTGATACAATAAAATAAAAAACTCGTTTTTGTGTCTTCTTTAGAAGTAAATCTTTTAACAGCCATGCTCTTTAAGACTATTGACTCATCTGAACATCGAAATATTTATTTGGATGATTATAATAAATGAATTAATTCATTAAATGTGCAATTATGCTTTTTTAAGACTGTCAGGCATTTCATCTAAAGTAAGGTGGGTTCCTTTTTGCTCAAGTCAATTCACTAAAAAGTACACACTGATCCTTTAAATCTGTGAAAGCCTTAACTCCAGATGTTTTGAAAACTATGGCGAGAGATATCCAGAGGTAGTACAGGTGAATCTGTCTTATGTGGTGTCCTTTTTTTTATTCCTTTCTGCTGGACTCTCTAGAGCGTGTTTCTGCGGGAAAACAAAGTAGAAAGACAGACAGTGATTGAGTTACCAGATAAGTGATAGTTTCTCCTAGTCTGTCTGTGACCCGAGGGCATGGATCTGAGTCAGTGTACAGTACGCTGTGAATAGTTTTGAGCCAATCTTGTGTCATCATTTTCGGCAACCTGGACATAGATTTAATCACTCGATCGCACATTGACCTATGCATTACGATTGGACAAAACAGAAATTTGTCCTACGAGGCAGCAGCAATTTTACTCCTCATTCTCTTTTCTTCTGCACCAAAGTCGGCCGTCACTGATTCACATCCCATGCTTGTCAGAAATTGCCCCTACTGTCAGGTTTTGCTCCATCACGCAGTGAACCCACTATTGCTCTGGCCATCAGAAAGACAGAAGCAATTCCACAACATGTTGGACCATCATCTCACGAGGCAGTGATGAAAGGGAAACGGAGCCCGGCAGTCGCTCACTCACTCTGTATATAATGAATACACCATCAACAAACAGCTCTGTGTCTTGTCATTTCAACTTTGTTGTTTTACATGCCCCTCAACCATCTCAGCCAAGACAAAAGAAACACAAATAAAAAACAATGACACGGGAGGCACATTTTCACAAAGGTTACCCAATATTACATCACAGTGCATAAACCAACAGATATTCAACCGCAATCAGATAACAGCAATGTACTAGAAAGGAGACTTATCTTTTGTTTGTTTGTTAAGTCTTTGTAAAAGAGTAGGTGGAAGTCAAGGAAAAAGTGTTTGTGTCCAAACACTAAAATACCTCTGAGCAGCACTTGTTAAAATTCTAAATCAGGCCCACTAAGCCGGGTCACTTCACTCTGAGAGCTTAACTCTACACTGACTCGAGCAAGAAATGTGTTCTCTCATCCTGAAACTCAGGTTTACAGTATTTGTCTCACATGGGGGCCCAAGCACATGAGCACTCGTGAGGCCACCTGCTGTTACCTGCAAAGCCCCTATCCGTCTACACATGACACAAAGAAATAAGGAATAACTACCTTTATATGTGTTTTTTTTTTAGCATCACATAATCATTTGGACCTGTTGTGCTGTTTCGTTGGGTTTTACATAAAATCACCTCATCTTGTCACAAATCAATAAAGATGCGGGCTGACTATGTTGTAATGAGCAAAAGCCACAAAATCTGGTTTTGGGAATCAAGGTTGAAATTAACAAACGTGAAGCATCGAGACGGATAGAGCAGCAACGCGTATAAATCCTTAAACCCATGAAACCCTCAAGAATGATTAATATGATTTGAAAAAGGGCCTTATTATTTCAACAAGGTTTCAGTTTAGCCGGGTATACATGCATACAGTATATCCTAAAATCTATTGCGCTCTCTCAGCATCTCCCTGTCTGTTTCCAACACCCTAAATCCGACATGTTTCCTCTCTTCTCCACCGCTACTTCTCTTTCTCTCCCACAATATAAATCAATTTTGGGCTTGAGGCTGCTGTGCCTTGCAGGCATCTCTCTCTTTGATAGTGTTCCCACCACATCTCTGAGTGTATGCGTGTGCGATAGCACCCACCACAGCTGAAAAGAGGAGCCGAGCCAGATTTCAAACTTCTTTGTCGGATTTTGGTTCAAACTCAGCCCTGCTGCAGCCAAAACTGCAACTTAAAGACTCACATACACACTCAAACACACGCACACACACACACACACGCAACTCAACATCTTTATGTGTACAGGGCTTTGAACAAAGGGGATGTGAAATTAGGAGTTTCGTTCTCCTGCTACACAAGTGTAGGCTTAGCATTAAAGAGATAGACAGACACAGTCAGAAGAAGAGAAACAAAGAGGCAGAGCTTTGAAGACAGATGTACCTAAAGGCAATGTCCTTCAAAGAGTTTGTTGCTCAAAGAATGTTGATGAAAAAGTGTTTACAGGCAGCAGGGAAGAGAGAGAGGATTATGCATAAACATGAGCGATGGGCTGATTCCCACATGTTGTCGTCCCTTATAGGTACGTACAATTTCACATGAACACATGACCTCTCGCATGTGGCTTTGTCAATGAAGAGAAATTGGGCTGCATCCAATCTTCAACAGCCTCCGTGCAAAATCATTAAAATGCAGATCGGAAAAAACACATTTGACAGTGCAACATGATCTACTAAAGGTTAGTGGAAAATGTTCTCATGCTGTCATTTCTCTTTTAATGGAAAGTTAGAATTAGAGGGGAAAGTGAGTTGACACGCTGCTTATTCACATAATGTGGTCTTTATAAGTTCCATACCCAAAGGGCAGTGTTGATAGCTTTTAGTTCTTGATTGTTTATATATATATATATTGTATATTTAAAGCTCTATACTCTTTGCACTGAAATGTTTCTTGGCCTCACCATTTCCCTTTATCCAGCTGCTCGTCTTCGCTGCACCCTGCCCCAGCAGTGTAACTATAGGAGAATGCAAAACATACTCTTTTTAGCTGAAAACCTCCGTCTGCTCTTTTCTTTCCATCTTACTTGAGCACAATTCATACCCTCGAGGCCATATGCTCCACAGAGTTGTCACTCAAACCCTGGTCCTCATACCACCTGGCTCCACTAAGTTGTTTATTCACTGGCAAACTGCTAACAGGACACCTCTCGAAGCTGTGTACTAAATCCTTCTGTGCTATTCTCAACTGCAACTGTAAACAAATGTATGGGGACCTCTGCAATGACTGCGAGCGGCATGTAACACATAAGTCGGCATCTTGACCACCTGTCTTGCAAGTGATCCCAGACTTTGAACTCACATTAACAGACTGCAGTCGAGACCTCACAGCGGGTCATGCTCGGTTGGACGTCGGTGGTACATCTTGTGTGGAATAGCTCCACCTGTTGACTAATAACTGCATAAGCTGGAGAACAGTTTATTGTTGAACATGCCCAGTACACAGAGATATAATGCAAGTGCAATGCATTTAGCACAGCCTATGGAAAAAAAATATTTCAACTAGACCTGGGTGGAAAATTGTAATGGTGCTTAAAATACAGCAAGACAGTATATTACATTTCAACTACAATAATGCATAAACAAAACTTGCATAACATGCATTACATTTTGCAATCTAGCAAGCCGCTCAATGGGCAAAATGGTCAGTAAACTGTTTTTGATCCCAAATTATGCAAGTGTTCCAATTCTTTTTCTAACCTTTACTCTAGTTTGCCACTGCTGGCAACAGAAAGAACCGTGTGGCTCTGATGGTTTTCTCTTGTTGTTATGAAATATGAACTTTGAAGCTGCTACAATAAGTCAAAACATGACATCATGACATGCTCTCGACGGCAAATTTTTCTCCAGCAGGGCGGGTACTGGTGATTTCACGAGATTGCCTAAAAATCTTGAGCTGAAACATCTTTGAATAGGTGTGATCCCGGCCTTTAAGTGTCATCTATGACATTGTTTTCATCTTTTTACACACAGAAAAAAGAATTTCAGGAAGTGCGTGAAAAAGATAAGCTACATTACTACACACCGCATGCATTTTAGCTTGCTCAGCGAATAGAATGTTACTCAAAGACCATCCTGCCAAAACCTGACCTCTCATCCCTGCATAATATCTCTCTCTATATATAAACCTTATGATCTTTGAGAAAACTCTTTAACTAGGACCTCCCAGACAAGTAGTAGGTACTGAAATCCACCATGTGTTAAGAGCTCAAGTGTTTTACTGTCTCATTAGACCTGCTGCTTTGTTAATGTTAAACACTCACAGATGAGTCCATTGAAATTGTTTAAGCTACTTGCACTACAGATATCAGGACTCTACCTCACAGTTTACCATACTAATTACTGCTCTCTGTTGAAATTCTTGTCCACTTGATCGTTATATATTATAATATTACATCCAGACTGTGGAATTACACAAGCAGTTTTGCATTCATTAATTGAGCATTTTTTTTACATGGCATACATAAAAAGCAGACACGAAGAATAATTTAAGCTCAACGGTATTAGAGAAACGACAGGGGTTTCGATGCCCAAACACTTTTTGTTTCCGAGGAAAACATTTTCTTGATTAAAGACTTTTCAAAGAAAAAATAAGACCGCCAATTGCCATAGTCCCCATCTTGCCTTACTGATTCATTAGGTCCCTGCTGCTTTATTGAACATAAATAAAGTAAGCGCAAAGAGAAAAATGAACCATACCACCTAGGACTGTTTCAGGTCTTAAAGGGATTAAGCTAACAGTATATATATATATATATAAATTAGATAGGCAAGTTGAAAGGAATGAACTAAATTCAAGACAAGCAAACCTTTAGTAATGATACATACTACATGTCAAATCAAAGGCCAGTAAGAATCACAATATTAGGGGTTAGTGAGTACATCAGACATGAAGAGAGCATGGAAAATGCAGACTGGGACCCAACTTCCAACCAAACCAGGTTTCTGAAATCTCACTGGAACATTAAATATAAAACAAATAGAAATATTAAATGATATGTTGATTTGCATATCTCATTCCTCTCACACCAGCACTTTCTGCCATATATAGAGCCAGGTATGTTTGGAGGTTCATCAGTTATCCAGATGTGGTGCTGTGTGCAATAGAAGGTCTAATGGGACAGAAAGGAATGTACAGTTGGCTTTGGACATACAGTTGGGCCTCTGTGCTGCTCAACTCAGTAGTGTGTAGATGGAAATATATGTGTCTCAGTTTGTGTGAATTGCATGTGTACGTGTATGTTAGCTAGTTTTGAACACACTCACCAACATAATGCATGCCCCTATCCCCTCACCCTAACTTAAAGCATCTCAACCTAAACCCTAAAGTCCAAACCCTTTGAGGTTATGCCCAAAATGTCCTCACAACAGGACAGCAGTATTGAACTCAAACATGCCTTCAAAATCTTATAATGAAACGCACACACACACACACACACAATCCCTCTCTTTCAAGTTTACACAAATAAAGACGTGACCCACAGTGACCTGTGAAGGGATTATACCACAGCAGGGTTCTGGGGCTGTCAACCTGTCCTCAGCCGCTAATATGCCCCTGTGTGTTTGCACATACATGTGCATACTATCACGCACACACACGGTTTGATCGTCATCCTGTCCTTCATCATTGTAACCTCTTCCACAGGCTTGCAGATGTTTCCTGAGGCCAAAGTCTGTGGGAACCAAAGACCCAAAGCAAGATTTGCACCTCGTTGTCAGGATTTTACTGTTCTCTTCTCTCTCTTTTACTTTCCATTTTGTTTTGGGTTGACAATTAGTAAGACTATTTTCACTGAAGATACAACAAACAACACATTTGTCCTGACTTGGAACAAGAAACATAATCCTCTTAAAGTTGTGCACACCTGCTGCCTGCGTCAACACAGTATGATTGAATGAACAACTTCACATATGATAATGGTGCCACCTAGAGGTGCATTTGCATGCACTTGATGTATTATATGTGCCTGGACGGTTTACAGCTTATTTCTTTTACCATGCAATGTTAATATACAACAATAAGACTGGCCACTGAGGCATCCCTGTCCTCTACAAATATTTGATAGTATTCACTTAGAATGATGCAATGATGGCTAAATTCAGAATTTAGCAATTCTGATTTCTTTCTGTTTCTTAAATGCACATGCACACTCTTTTTAACTGTGTCTCCTAGCACCAGAGGATGACCCTATAGTGTGTATAGTGTGTGTTGAACAATGTGTGTTGCCTCTAACAGCACCTCTGGGGTAATGAAGAGGTAGCTGCTGTGCGCCTGTGTGTGTTGTTGAAAGAATATCTGTGCGTGCGTGTGTGTGTCTGTGTGTGTGTGTGTGTGTGTGTGTTTTCATGCATCTCTTGGGGTACCCCAGCTGAAGCCAGCTGTATATCACAGCAGTCTCCCATGTGTAACTTCAAAGTCGCAGCTTGCTCGGTTCAGGCTATTTATGACTCAGTCACAGGAAGGACACACATGTTTATGCTGGGCTTTGTGTAACAAAACCTGGACATATATAAAAATACTGCTAACCTTCCTACTGTCTCCATGTTCCACCTTCAAGGATATCATGTCAGTAAGTACATTTTCCCAGTGTCCAAATGGACTGCAGAGAAATCTCTCTGGCTCTGTGCAGCAGGAGCATACATGCATGCCGTGTGTCCTACACACAACGCAAAACTAAACTAGCCATGCTCTGAAAACTGCCTTGCCACAGAGAATTTGAATCTCCTCACTGTCTTCTGACTTTGGTTTTTCACTTCGGCATGAAAACTTCTGGACTGCCATGACTTGGGAGAGGATGAGATGATTCAACAAGAAAGGACAATGAAAACGGAATAAAAAACATATGGGGTGAAAATGAATGGAAGGAATCTGTAAATAAACATAAAGCCAAGCGCTTTGCCTCTCTGCAGGCTACATTTTCACAAGAGCACAACAACAGTTTGGCTCCCGACAGGCAGTAACAGGACCTCTACCGCTCATTTCTTCATTTTCTGTGTTGTTTACATTGGTTGGACTGGGGGTTTTTTCCAGGCCCCCATGTGTTGTTTCTTTCTGTCTGTCTTTTCTTAAAAAACAAAACAATTCTGACAGTCCATCATGTATACTACGCCTCCAGATATATATCAATGAAGACATATTATCTAGTCAGTTCGGTAAAAGTAGTTTTTCTTTTCATTTACAGTAATTCATTTCAGAACCATGTATTGGCAAAGGATTGCGAAGAGGGGCCTGACATTCAGGAACCAGTGGTTAAGCGGTAGAAAAATCTAGCACTTTCCTCACCACATTCAGAATCTGGGCAGCAATTACAATTCCTTCAAAAGATATTTGACAATACAAATTAGCAGTAAACACACATACTCTTGGAGACAGGGTTTTGATGTGGTCATGGAGGAACTTGGTATGCAGAAAACAAACTGCTTTAGTACTTTAGATGAGTTGCAAGGGCTTAAGGGATATTTTCGTTTGGACCACTCCCTTGTTCAAATGAAATTAAAGCAACGGCTGTAAAGGAAAGACAATTATTTTCAGCAAAAAACAGCCACAATTAAATTATTTTTTTTATTTTATTTTTTTCGACCCGGTTCTCCTTAGTTGTAGCACAATGATTATTGTATCATGTGCAAACTCTGAAATATTATACACTACAGTCAAGCTCTCATATTCTATCCCCCCCTCCCACCCTCTGTCTCTCCTTCTGTCTGTTCTTGTGTGACAGAGTCAGTAACACCACAGCAGGAGGTGAAAGAAGAACTGGAGGCAGGAAGAGAGGTGAAGGGAGGGAGAAGGTGCAAAAGTGCAGCACAGAATCACGCCTGACAGAGGAACAGTGAAATGCAGAAATGCGTGACACCGCAAAAAGGAGGAAAAGAGGCTTTAAAAAAAATAGTCTGCATGTCTATATGTGTCACAGGGTGTTGCAAGCATGTGTGCGAGTCCTTGTGCGAATATGTGCGTCTTATTTGTGTGTGTGTGTGTGTGTGTGTGTGTGTACACCGAGAAGAGTGCCAGGCAGCAGCAGCTGGGAAGGCCTTCCTCTGTTCTCCTGTCATCAATAAATGATCAGAGTGGGCCATCTGGAGGGAGGGAACCTCCAACCACCAAGACCTGGCACTGAACGAAAGACAGAGAGAAAGAGAGCAAGAGAGGGAAACTGTGATGGAGGGAAGAGAGGGAGAGAGTGGGAGACTGGATGGAACGAGAGAGAAGGGGCAATAAACGAGCAATACTTAAAGGCAACTAAACAGGAAGATGGGCAGAGAAGGAGGTGGCGGGCTTTGCTGCTTTTTCAATCTATCACAAAAGGCGTGGCGTGTATGACACAACATGAAACTTTGGACAAATAGATAAAAAGGCCACAATTAGACAAACATAATACTGAAAAGAGAGAAAGACAGGAAATACAGAGAAGAAGACAGGCAAGAAAGGATGTTGTGAGATGTCAGGAAGGGCTTAGGGCACTCTCCTGATGTTGAACCTAAAGGCGCACACATACACACACACAAACACACACACAGTACAGCACCACAAAAGTTATTTTCATGTCTCATTCGTTGAGCTCAACAAAGCGCAAACGCATTAAAGATAGTCTGAACTACAATTGATATGTATATTTATAAACCAAAATATATTCTCCTGAAAGAACCTAGTTCGTTTCTTATTTACAGTAATTGTGTACCTTTATCCTACGCCCACAATTGATTTTCTTGCTCAAACCTACTATAAACTGAATGGAAGACATTTTCCGAATTCATCAAGGAATTATGAAAAAAAATCAGCTCTCACCAAAACAGAGAGGTAGAAAATAGAAATGATTATTACTGAAATACCAATATATATTTTATCCAGTCATATGTTTTTAACTACTTTAGTGAACTTCCATTCAATAACATGTTTTGACAGGTACCAGCAAGGCTTATGGCATCTGAACCTGATGGTTTGGCATTATTGTGGAATCTGGAGATATATGTATTTGAGAGGAGGATGACAACTATTCTGCATAGTCCAGTAGGTTTTAAAGAGTTTTTTATAATCATCTTTCAATTTATCTGTTAAATACATAAAATAACATGCAATAACATGGAAATTGTTGTATCAATATATTAGAGGGGATACTATATATATATACTACTACAGTTTTACAGTTATTAACTCCATTATTAGTACTTAACAAGTCACATGAATGTGATTTTAACTTTAAAAGCCATAAAGATGAGTAATTACCTCTGTAAAAGCCATTTTAATCTCACAGCACCCAATACGAAAAAAATATTTAAGAGTAACCATAGTTTTACATGGGTGAAAAAGCTGGATCCTGGCTATTTAATTTTGTGAGGATTATTTTCAGCTTCATTTAACAGATTATTTGAGTCATACATCAGTATATATTTTACATTAATACCATATTTAACATATCGGAGTACTTTATTGCCCATTAATGGGTTCTTTTATCTCTTTCATATACACGTTAAATTATTTTTTAATATCACACAAACACACTGGGCCAGGCAAATTATTATGCCATAATAGTGAAATGTGGATATTTTCCCTACATTGCCATTTTAATATAATAATTTTGCAGTAGGCTACTTCTTAGCCTGGAGTTAAAACGCCAAATTAGGAATTCATATTAAACAATCCCCGAGCTACAACGAACCACTCTCTCCAAATGTGTCTCTGTGCTTGTATGTGCCCATGTATGCCTAAATGCAGCCCTAATTTGAATATGCATGGTCATTTCAGATTTAATTTGCCTCACGTGTGACTAATTTGTGCTCCAATAAGTAGCATATGCCCCAGGGTACATAACCTAGCCATCCTTACTTTCTAAATAAGCTTGTATCATCCTCAGAGCCTAAAATGGGTGCAATGATTAGCTGTTATAATTCAATTAATCTATAAATTGAATGTATTGGATGGTCGGTATGGGAAAGCTAAGTACAGGTGAGCCCCAGAACATGTATCAAGCAATTATTTCACTACTTAATATTTCCTATACCCTTCTCTAAATTCAAATATCTATTTAAAAATCGTGCTTTTTACAAAAAGCAAAAAACCTGGAGAATGGTAGAGTTAAGTACTCATCTTTTGTCATGTGCAACGCTCTGCTTAATCTGGATAAAAGTGGAATCTACAGTCACCTTCTTAAAACCAGAATGTGTGCCTGCGTATGTTCAGTCACACACACACGCAGATTACATTTCTCACTTACTCCATGTACCAGCCAAAACATGATGAATTGTCTTCATGTCTTCATCCCTTAGTCTCCAGATTGGGTAATACAAAGACAGACGTCGATCCACTGGGGATGAGCTTCATATAATTTTATCCTCTGTGGCTACTTAACCTGTCACTGCTGCTATGTACCGTGTGGGCGGAACATTGTGAAGCCCTCTAACCTTGTACTCAGGTATGAAAGCCCTTCACAGCGAGGCTGTGTGGCACGGTGCATTATGAAATATGATGTCATAATAATGGTGGCCCCTGAGGACAAAGCACATATATACAAGAGAGAAAGTACAAACATTGAGAAAAAAAAACCCCTCTCTGAATCAAATAATAAATAATGTGGTGCATAAAATCATACAACTATAGCTCATGAACTTCAGTTAATGTCCACTTCAGGCACAAGAATGCAGGAAGAATACGATCCTGATGTCTGTACGTGTCGCATGATTGTTGTTGGTACCAGATGAACTGGTTTGAATATTTAAGAAAGTGCTGATCATAAGGGGAAAGCAAAAACATCCAGTGAGCAGCCGTGCGGACACACGTTTCTTGTCACTGAGAGCGGTCAAAGGAGAACTGCCGGACGGGTTTAAACGGACAAAGGAATACGGTAACTCAGGTGACCACTTTTCAACCACAGGGAACAGGCAATTATCACAGCATGAACAAATATAACAATAAGCAACAACATGGAGACATCAAGCTATAATGTGAAGCGTTTCAATGATGGTGTAAATGACGAAAAAACACAAAAGCGTCATGCGTCTCGTGTGAGAGGTCGTGTTGTTCTTGATCTAACATCCCCACTTCTCCTCATCCATCTCCCAATGCACTCATGCCCCCATCCTCCTCCTCCTCCTCCTCCTCCTCCTCCGTCTTCCTCTCACAAACACACCTCATCGAATCACACCATATGCCCCAGTAGAAGCATCCTGCCACAGTGTATACACTCATAAATCTCCTCACAGCAGGAGGGACAACTGCACTGTACGTTTATTAGTGAGTGCATAGCACCTCGACAATAAATTAATTATTTCGCTAAACCCAGTGCCTCCCAATCTATTTGTCAGCTCTTGCAGTGCAGTGCTACTTGTAAGGTTTCTAGAAAATCTTTGAACAATGTTGCGGTGAAGGGATTGTGTGTTTTGGTTTGTTTTTTCTTCTCTCAACTTGCTAGCTGTGATCACTCACAGAAAGTGTCAGATTTTTGGGCATTCACTTGTAATGGAGACACCCTGCAGAGGAAGAGCTGCCAAAAGTGTGTCACACACACGCACACACTCAAACATCATCTCAGAATATCAGTAACCTTTATCCCTCCTTGTCAGGGAAAGGTATTTCATATAAATGTTTATGCAGGACGAATAGGTTTTCCGCCACCTTCTGTTTTGATTTCTCTTTCAACAGAAAGCAAAATCCCAGACATTTAAAGTGAATCAAACTGCTTCAGATGTTTATTTTAGTCCTCTATGTTCTCAGGGGTATTTGGTAGACTTTTAAAACCCGGGCCTTTGATTAAATATGTTTAAAACTTCCCTTTCAAATGATGGGTTTAGAATCGTATTAAAAAGATGAAACAATTTAACCTACTTTATGATTAAAAAATCGATTTTTTTTTGTGTGTACAGTGTTCATTGCTACTAAATGTCACAAGCCACAGGAAATCAAGTTTTTGACAGTGTCTTAATGTTAAAGGTAGGTTAAAAGTAACAGAATAAACACCAGAATGAAACAGGTTTTTCCCTGTTTGGTGTACATATTTTTATCATTACATTTGTATAATACTGCTGACAAATAAGCAAACAAATAAAAACAACCACAGAACACGGGCAAAACAAGAACCTCTTGCCAGAGGATATCTGGGGGTTTTCTGCAGTCACTTGTTTCATACTTATCCATCAAGCTGGCACATACTATCAAGGTGACAGTCGCCTACATTGCGGTTCTCTCAACCAAAAACCAGACAGGTGCAGTACCTGCAGGCTACAAGAAGGACTGGTCCTGACAACTTTTCATGGCTGCGAGATGCCTGATGCCCAGCTCCCTGCTGGAGAAACTCCATGGACATATACCAATACCAAATACTACCAATACCAAATCCCTGTTTGATAATGCCGAGCAATTTGAGCCAATTGATGGAGCCTAAATCCTCCAGCAAAGGGTGTAAAGGGTTTTTGGGAATATTCTTTTTTTCTTCTGTTACAATGAGAACCTCACATAATGCAACGAGTGATTGGCAGCACAGCAGTTTCCCATAAATCAACCCTCAGGGAGGCAGACGTAAGTGCACGAGTTACAAAGTGTGGCGCACAGCATGTAACCGTGGAGCAGGTATCATCTTCCTTTATAGCACACAGTCCACATATTGGGAACACCGAACACTGGAGGTGGCCGTCTCTCTAGAGAGAGTCTGTCTGACAAAGAACAAAAAACTGAGCATGCATGACATCAGCCAGACAGCAAGCTCTAGACTACCATCATCTTTTTTGGAATGTATTCACAGCACCCTGTGCTTCTTGGGGAGTGGATATGCCGACACCGTGGGCGGGTTGAGAAAATGCTAACTCAGTGATTTTCATTTAGATATCCAAAACATCAAGTCAAAGAAATGATTCCCTTGCCAGAATGTCCCATAATCGGTCACTCATTGCACATCTTTTATGCAATCTTAAATGCGAGGTATGCACTCTCTACTCTACCAGCAGGAAAAATGTAACTTTGTGAGTGTGGTCTGTGAGAAGATGAACATCACTGACACTGTCAGCCCACGACAGTTTGGGAAATTGTCACCGGTTTTACTGTATTGATTGCTTTACGCAGACACAAAGTTTTCATTTCTTCTCATGACAGTGAGACCCATGTGACACTGCAGACCTGCCACCCAGAGTGACACTGGCCATCCATTGCGGCAGGAATCCCTCAGGAGACTCACCCTTCCGGTCTAAATGATGATGTTTTTGAGAAAAGGACCAGGAGAGCGCACTGGTGAAGGTCACACACTTTATTGCCTCTGCAGGGAGCTGTCCTTTGTTGTGTGGTGCTGGTATAATGCGTATAGGTAGGTTGTTTTGTGTCACTTGCGAGAAGGTGGACTCTTGGCCCCCAGCAACACATTCAGATGAATTATTATTCTTAATTCCAAAAAATGTTATTCGCAATGTTTTACCTATTATATGGAGTTTAACCTCTTCCCATATCTTTCCGTAAAGATGCAATCTTCAAAAAAAAAGGTGACAGGACTGTATTGTCTGCCATGATTATTTTTAAGTTTGGCCCCGGATGTAAATGAGGCAAAAATGAATAAATGAATAAGTAATTATTATTTGTTTTCGCTATGGGCATATTTTTTATAACTAATTCTTAATTGTGTGGAGGACATGCTTTTCATTTTTTTGACATTTAGCCGACCATCTCAGGCTTGATGGGGCATGAAGACAGAGTAACAAGCACAATCATTTCCCTATTTTTCTGCCCCATCCTCCTTCTCTCCCTCCCTCTTTCCTTTTTCCCCTCATTCCTTATTTGCCACATACATTTTCACTGTTAAATGGAATTATGATCAAAGTGTTTGTGACTGCGTATTGTGTGTCCTCACGTTAGTCACACATCACTGAGTTGAATTTTGATCTGCCTGGAGCACCACAGACTAAAAAGCAAGCCAGACGGAGGGAGCAGTGAAGACGTGGAGGAAGAGGAGGGGGTAAGGAAAGCAAAAATAGGAAACATGGCAAAGAGCGAAAACAATGTACTGTGGTGCCAGGTTTTTTTTGGTATAAAACTGCCTCTCTCTACCTCTTCCTCCCTCTCTCTCATGCCATCTCTTTATCTCTATGTCTCCCTTGAAGCTTCTCAGTTCGAGTCCTGGCTGCCACCAAGGGAATTGGAGGATAGAGGGTGTGTGTTGAGGAGTGGAGGAAGGGTGAGATGAAGGGAAAGGCAGGGAGAGTCATGGGTGGGTAGAATAATGAGGTAATGTAATAATGTTTGTCTTCTCTTTGTGATGACACTACTGAAACCCAACTCCACACTTATGCTAAAATTTGCAAATTCTCCCCTGCCACATATTAAAATGTGTCTATAAAATGCCGTTTTGCCAGCCCTAAAAAACTCCAGGTAAAAATAGTGTATAATACAGTATGCAGTGTGCAAGAAACATTCTCTTTTTTTGTTGCAATTTACTCATTATTTATATTGTAATAAAATGTTATTATATTGATATTCCTCAAAGATGCAGTCCGGCAAATATGTTTTAACATAAGAGGAAGTAAAGATGTTCTGATACTAATAATATAGGAAATGCCTATGATACTGCAAATATAATGTCTTCAAAGATATGCTGCACCCAGTTAAACTGCTATTTAAATCTTCCTCAGGGAAAAAGTTGAATCTTGTAGTCTTTTAAGGGTTTAAAATATCTTGTACCAAATCAGCCATTTAGTCTTCAAATTTCTGTGAGTGTCTGTCGAGTGCACTCGTTTGAAAATGATATATTTCCACAGGACACAGAAAATGTTCAAGTAAATAGACTCTGTGGGTGTTGCACAAAAATAACCAGCCACTGCATGCTTGTCTGTAGGTTCCACTTTTAGTTGAGTCACAAATGTTCCTGTCACTGGCCTTTTGGCCCTCGACTCTTAATTATTTACAGCCTTGCCTCTGGTTTTGAAGCATCAGTGCTGTTGCTCTGTGCTCAGTTTGAAAAGTGGGTTTATTCACTGGACTGTGTTTGTATCACTGTTGTATTGAATATAGATTTGTTTTTGAGGAGGAAGTCTTGTTTCTATATACAGTATATATTGTCTGTAAGTGATCTGTTTCGCTTGTCTTGAATATATTTTTGAACCACCGACACAGCTGATACACTGATTGCACTCAGCTGATGAGCGAACCTGAGCTGTCAGAGTGCTATTGTGAGCATTTGTATGTATGCAAGACACACAATATCGCTGAGTGATGAGGAGATACCGTACTTGTGAGACTGGGATTACGATGGTGCCGCATGTGCCTGATCACGTGTGTATATCTGTTTTTTTCCTCGAAATGCATTTATTTTGCTAGTGTAGTACATCTAGCAAAGACTGCGACCCTCCCCAGGACCACTGCTCCATATGTCTTCTGCAGTGGGTCTGGGGATCCCTGACCGAAAAGGATAATTGGGAGCCATATCACAGGTAGGCAAAGACAAATATGCCCTGGGAGTGGTAGTTTATCATGCCTCACAGGGGCCATATCACACACTCAAAGCGAACGGCACACCAGACACATCCAAAACCATAGGCTCATTGAGTTGGCCAAAGACAATGACAAATATTAAAAACTCTGCTGTGTTTTTCTGTTTCTTTCTCAGTGATTGAAAACAGGGGACCCTGGCGAAATGTTCAAAGATGACCCTTCTGACCCTTAGCAGAAAGAAATGGACTATACAGGCCTAACTTGCATACCTCACTGTGTCTGTCAAATATGGCCTGCCTTACAGAAGCAATACTGACCGCGCCAACCTTCAATGACACAACTGCAGCACACATGGGATCATCAAGTCTCTACTATAGGAGATGAGAGTTCAGGGGTCCTGGCTTGGGGAAAATAATTGGGCAGCAGACCGACAGGCGCTAGTCAAGCTGGGCCAAATTTATACAAGCAACAGACAGACAGACATAAACTAGGCAGTTAGTGAGTCCAGTGAGGCCAGAGCAGCACTGACCGGGCCAACCAGTATGTTGACATGTTTTCAGATCCAGAGCACACCAGGGGATATGTGGGGTCTGCTGTGAGACGGACATTTGTAAGTGCACTGGAGTAGGGGAGGTTGGTGGTGGGGGGGGGGTTCAATAAGTGGCCTTTCACTTATTGCATTTGTAGGTAGATTTTCTACTAAACACATGAATAAAAAAAAATAAATAAATACTTTTCAAATATTCAATATTTTGAAATAAATGTAATAATGTGCAATATGGTTTAAAGACAATACACTTTTCTCTTCCATGTCAAATATGATGTCAGCTACCAGTCATGTTAAATACACCATCAACACGTTGCCTCTGGCCAAAACAAAATAAGGCATGCTCTTCCCTGAGCGGACTGAGCGGCGGTGGCATTATTATTTTCAATAAATTTGTGAGGCAGAATTTAGTTGTAAACACTGTCTACGAGACAGGCCAACAGCATTGTAATGGAAATAAGGGCAGTTTTATTTATGAATAGCTTCAAAATGTATAAACCTGAGATGTTTAGCAAAGACTGAAACTGAAAGTTTAGGCAAGTAATGTTTTGCAGAGGAAGACAGTCTATATTTCATTTTCTGTGCACTATAATACGTTTTACTGCTGTTCTAGCACCAAGGGGGGAAACTATGTAAAAGTCAGCCACCAGAAGGATTAATGAAAGTCATTACGAATCTCCCTCTTCTTTAGATTCTGTTGCCCAAAGCCAGTATGCGAGCATGCTGTCCAAAGCAACAGTAAGTGACCGAGCCGGCCTGCCAGATGACATACCCTCACCATGCCTTGATATCCACAACACACTGGGGCTCTTTGGGGACAGCTGGGGCAGACAGGGTGAGAACCTCTGTTCCCAGTGCTGAGAGACATACAGTAATTGGCCAACGGGCTGAGACCGACCGCATAACCTGCCCAACACAGTCTCCACCAGAAGAAGTTTCTCATCGTGTATCCGTAGCACTGCATTTGTCTTTGGAGACATGCTGCAAAAAATGTATTTTTTTCTCTTTCCGCAATGTGTACATTTCACTGTAGGATTTATGTTCCTTTATGTGACCACTCAAAGGGTCATAAGTCTACCACTTTGGTCCATGCTGAAGTATTTCAACAGATGTTGGATGGATTTCCTGGTGATATTTTGATTTATTTCTGTTTTGTCTATGAGTCAGTGCTTGAGATTGAATTGAGTTTTGTGTTTGTTTGTTTAGTTTTGAGTCTCTAGCTCTGTTGTTTTTTCCTAGAGTCATTTTGAAGTACATACCCAAATATAGATTAACCAAGGAGATTTGTGCCAGGTGTGAGACAACGTGAGAGTAAGAGAATTTGTACAGGAGTGTGATGTTGTGTGTTTTTGGCTCCAGGGAGTCCAGCTCAGACCAAATTACCTGTCAGGGGTTGACATCACCTACCCCCCAGCCAGCCAAACTCAGAGGACAACTGGGCCCTGCTCCAAGGCTCCTATGATCTGTCAGCACAAGTAGCCTCTCCTTCTTCGTCTCTACATCCATTGGAAAATATGCTGTCTTACTTTTTACTTCATATCTTTCTTCCTGTGTTTCTTTCTTTCGACAACAGTCAGGAAAGTCTGACGAAAAAAGGTGCCCAATGTCTCCCTCTGGTGCTAGTTACTACTGCATTCTGCTGACCTTACATCCTGGACCCACACGCGCACACACACGAGCACATGCACAGACACACACACACACACACACACACACACACACACACACCACAGAGGGATCCTGGGCACATAAATGCCGGTGTCTCTCCCTGACACCCTCACCTGAAGGCAGATGTGTCAGGGGTCTTTGTGTCCTTGGGTCCTAAGGCCCTTGGCTGTCTCCCATCATGCCACTATCATCGGTTGTGAATGGATGCTGTCAACACACAGATTCATTCAGACGCACAGATCCACCCCAGAGTGCCCCCAAAATAGCCCACGCACACATTACTGAAAATGAACCCCACCTACTTCCTAACCATATACACCCCATAATACAACCCATAGGAAGATGCAGTTTCTCCAACACATCTCTTTCTCTCTCTGTCTCCATCTATCTCTCTCTCTTGCATTTCTTTCTCTCTCTTTCTTTCTCTCCCACTCTCTGTCTCTCTCTTACTCTCTCTTTTGCATCTCTCTCTCTCTCTCACTCTCACACACACACACACACACACACACACGATCACCCTATAACCCCCTACAGTCACGAGAGAGTGAGAAAAGGATGTCTGAACCAACATGTCTTATTAGGCTGCACTTGTCAAAACAGCAGTAGGAGGCATGGAATGAAGCTCAATGTTCTCAAGACTCATCTCTCAAGGTCACTGATTTTTCAACTACACTTCCTGCAGGGAAAAACTTAACTGCCTGCACACACAATGCGTAATGTGTATCATGTATTTTTAACACCACAGGCCAAAGCTGGAGCTTGTTGCTTGTCCTGGGTGTCTTGTCGTATGGATGCAACCCTGAGCCACGGATGACCAAGAGTTGACCCAACCAATCACCACGGCAACTCATTTCACTCACTACGCCTCAAGTCAATTAGTGCATTCATGCTGGGAATGCAAGAACATTTGCCCTTTGATTATTACTAATATTTCACTTAATTGCTACCAATGTTAACTTTGAGCTTGCCCAGTCATCCAAGATAAGAGTTGCAGGGAATTTTTGTCCAAGATAATATTCGAGCTATAATGCGATTTAGTAAGTTATAAATAAATCAAAATACACACAATTATTTCATAAAATGAAAGACATCTGCATAAGGCTGCAATATATGAAACATTTCATATGAACCAAAAAAGCGAAAGAGATATTTTTTCAGTGGCAGTAGACCAAAGGATAACAAACACCTAAGCTTAATAGAGGATTTTTTGCAACAGCGCTGATATTGCCTGATAAATCAACTCCTGCATGCACACAGAAATGCATCATCTGATTTATCCAAGCACCGTGAAGGACTGAAATTGCTTTTTTTGCCTGTGTGACAACACTCTAGCTACATGCTGAAGGGCGTCTTTTAAGACCTAGGAGCTTCAGCCAGTTTTCCGATGTGTCAGGATTTCTATTCATTTGAAGTCCAGGCATGTGAAAAAACACCACAAGCTCACCCACATGTAAATGCTCTGAGTACAAGTCAACATAAACCCACTTCCAGCCTGGGACAGCTGGACTTAAAGTTATTTAGTGATGCTGTCAGGCGATTTATTCCTACTTGGTTCAATTTACATGGAGCTTTTTCCGCCTTGAGCTTCGCGGCTTCCTTGTTGAGATTGAATGTGTGTGGGGAAGATCTGTCCTTTTAGGCAGACTGGAGTTTCAGGATTGAGTCTAAGATTGACTAGCTGTCACCAGATATTGATTTCCTCTCGCCTACTTAGTTCATAGCAATAAGCCAAGGGTAAATCCCTTGGTACCACACAGTTCCTGCACAGACAGGAGCCTGCACTTCCCTAATGCAGTGTCTTGGTCTTATTTTTTTTTATCCTTTAATATAAAATCAATGATACGCTATGTTACATTTTGACATTGTCCCTATAGTGATAACTTAAAAATGTGAGCTTTGTTCAGTTTTTTGGACAAACCTTTCTGGAAGTTACTGTATAAGGATAAAACTTAGTTAGAAGTTAGAAAACAATATGTGTGTGAACGTGAGCTCAAGCCATAAACAAGTTATTGCCCAAAGCAGGAAATACATGATCAATTCAAGTTTTATTATTAAAATGCCATCAAGACAAACGAGCCTTGCAAGTTCCTGAATTATGATGTTGTGGAATTCATCGGCTCATTAGTGATCATGACTGTTACGATCTCAGTAGTTAATCGGCTCTCTAAAAGAATAATGAGGGGATGCTTGTTAGCAAGCCAAGCACCTGCAAGGGCAGACACTCCGTCTGTGTGTGTCTGTGTGTAGGTGTGATGAGTGTATGGCTGGAAGTGGTCCAAGTGGAGGACTAATACCTGCACTTGTTGCCACTCCAATAACCGAATCTGGCACGACTCCATTCATCCCCATCCCCAGCATGTTGTATCATATTATATCTCTGCCGTTGTTGCAAATTTTGTTATCATATATTTGAATATCTGTTTGTCATTTACTCTTCCATGCTCTCAATAGTCACTCAGCTCACTTGCTTTGTCTTTGAACATTTTTCTCAAAAAGCACCAATACAGAACCAGAATGAGCAAAGAAAATGGGAAAATGTAAAAAAAAGAAAAAAAAAAGGAAGAACTTTGTTTTTAAAGGAGCATTTGTTAAGCAAATACAACAGAACTTAACCAAAGAATAAAACTTCGGAAGTGTACCACATTTAGTTTTTAACAAGAATTTGTCATAATGAAACTGTCTGATTGGAATAAATATCAGATGTATCTCAGTTGTCATTAACATAAAAGAAGCTGACATATCTTTTCAACATACATCACTGCAAACTCCAATACAGAATAGGATCGGACAGATAGATGCAGTAAATAGAGAAAAATATTGCAAACAGTGTTTTCACTGTCGTGGCAGCTCAGCAGGAGAGCCATATTTTCTCCTGATAGTGTGAGCCAAGATAACTAATAAATGTTACATACAGTCTCTCTCTCTCTCTCTCTTACTCTCTGTTTCTCTCTCTCTCCCTCCTTCCTTCCCTCCCTCCCTCTCCACTATATGTGCGCATTATGTGCGTATGCAGTGGGGGGTGATTTGTATGTTTGTGAGGAAATGAAATAGTAATATATGCTGGACCACTAAGTCAGATCAAATAGATGTCGAGCATCCTCCAGATCTTCTCTGTGTCTAAGAAGTCTCTATCTGAAGAAACCAGCAGTAGCCCGTATGCACTGCCCAAGGAGAGGCATAAAATCCCTCTTCACATGCAATTACATCTCGCCACCCTGGTCTCCCTCGTATTTGCTGCTGCACACAGTGAATCCCAGTTAACCTTTAACGAAACCTGTCCTCAAATTTTCACACATGCACCACAAAACAAACACAGCATTATTATTAGATTATTATTTCCGGCTCTGCCAGAATATCAATCTAGAAAATTTAATTCAAGAAGTATAGAAATGTAATCACAATATTAAGACCTTTAACCTTTCCCACTATTTTTTCAGTGTTGGTCATTGGATTGGAGCAATGTTGACGCATAGGTTCCTAAGGAAACCTCCTTTTTCTGCATTGTTTTCCAGCTTATGTCAAATGAGATTAGGGGCAATGCAGAGGTACAGTGGAGGATGAAGGGGTGCGTTTGACGTGCATCATGGGTCGAGGCGGGCAGACCCCCTGCTGGGTGGCCTCTGCTGTCGTAACCTTTAATTACAGCTACATTGACAGGGTTGCAGATGGTCCCGCTGAAGAGGGATTAAAGAAATAGGATGGCACACGTCCTCTGTAACAACCCAAATCCTTCTCTGTGTGCCTGTCTTGTTCTCTCTTCTTCTCTCTCTATGCTTCTGCTTTTATTCGTTTTGAACTGACTCTTCTCCCTCAAGCTCTGGGAAAGCTTGATTATCTGTCATTTACAAGTTAACAGCCCACTTATCATGTCCTTGATATTTATCTAATAGCCAATTTTTTCGTACATTATATAAGACTTTGTAGCCTTATGTTACCCACATTTTTACCAAAAAATAAATATGAGATGAAGTGGGATGACCATAGACCATAGTTTGTTTTCAATGTCACTTAAATGGGAGTTGTCTAATGTAAAGACAGTACTAAACTTTAGATTGAGTTAGTGGGGAAACATTTTTGCCATCTGACCAGTGGTGTAACTTCATCACTCAGCAATTCACTCAAGGGCATCTGTGTTTCTAAGGCTGGTGTTAATTTGCACTTACAAAGTAGTATTCTACGTTTGCATTCTATATTATACCAGTGCATAATATTGCAATATATGATACCAATAATATCTCTAAATGTATTTGCACTTTATTTATAGTAGTAGTTATAGTAGTTTTAAGCTTTCCTTACACTCAAGGTTGAAATACTTCTTCTTCACTTGATCAAGTAAAAGTTTGAAAATGATACCCTACCCAAATAAGATTTCAGAGAAAACCAAGCAAGACAAAAAATATGGATGGATTTTTTTTCAAAATCCATCTGATTTGTCCCTGTTCCTACAGACAAAACTGATTTATGCTCCTGAAAACCCCTCATTCCTACAAACATTAGTTGTGCCCTTACCTCTGCCGGGTGTACTGAGGAAAAGCTTTTCGTAATTGATGTCATTACCCTGCATCACCTGTCAGTGACTCGCTAAACGCACGGGGACAGAGATTCACCTAAATGGCAGCAAGGAACAGTTGTGCTCAGAGAAGGTGGAGCTAGACAATGAAGTGCACTTGGATAATTGTATGCATTTGTGCCTTTGAGTCACATACAGAATAAGGACAGCGAGAGAATGAAGTAAAGAGAGAGAAAAAAAAAAGAAGAGGAGAAAGACGAGAGACATGGAGAGGAAGCGCTAATGAGAGGGAAGAGAGCAATCATTTCTTCAAGTGATTGCATAGATGAGGGATACTTTATTGTGAATGTGTGTCTAGATTCCTTTGACTTAGATGCATTAGCTTCGCCTCACAACTGTTTCTCAAGAGATCGCTAGAATCGCAATTTAGTCCCCCAGTATTATGCAAATGGTACTGCTGGCCAGCTCCTAATTCATGGATTGCACTCAGTGGCCCCTCGCCAAATCATTGTCCCATAATTAATGACTCTTCCCCAGGTCTTCCCCCCGCTAAGGTTATTGGTATTTACAGCGTAGAAATCGAAGGGGGAAAAAGAGTGAAGACAAACACAAAGTGGATTTAGAAAATCAATAAAGACGCACTGCAAGGAATTGAAACTTTGAAACATATCAGTGAAACACATACTGTATATGTTTTTTTTTTTCCATTCGGATGATCCTAAACGTAGCATACAATGTAAAGGTGGTTATTTGTACTTTCTAATGTTAAATTAGTATTGTGATAATGTCACCCACCAACTGCACATGACAAGCCAGTGTAACAACCACAGTTTCAATTCAACACAAATGAATTAACTGTTGATGAAATGAGGCATCTAAGTGGACAGAATTATACCATCTGTGGTTTATGTGGTTTACAGGCTCTGGGGAACGCTTTGATTGCTATAGACATGAAGCCACTATGGTAGCTCCACTGGATCTCTATTACTCAGCATGCATTCATTCAAACACCTAGCTAGCATTAAAAGATGTACAATTAAAAGATAAAAGCATGATGCACTTAGGAATTCGTTTTTTAAAGCGTGATTAAACTTTTCTATGATGCAAACGGACGTGTAGTCTAGGTTTCGCTGAACTTTCCGCGCAGATTGGTTGGCATATTGGTGACACTAAAAGTGTGACAGCTGATACAAATTCTCCATCGTTAACACCAAGCGTTTATATTTCTTTTTGCCCCCAAATATGCCTGCCATGCTTTCAGTACTGCATGTGCATGTGGCCCCCGCCGAAAGCCAATGCTGGCTCACACGTTTGCAGAATGTCACGGAACAAAGTGGGGCCCACAGTAGGAAATGGTCCGAGCATAAATCAGATCTGACCCTCTGAATAAATATCATCTTGTCGTCTGAGGCACATCCCTCTGAAATAACCTGTCTGCTGAACACAGCTGCTTGACACACACACACACAGGTGCACACATAAAAACAAAAGTTGTTGCCTGTATCTGTATATAGTCATGCACACGTGCGTGTGCACACACACACACATTCAGGAACACACGCACACACACTGAACCAGGGTGAAAAATCAGCCTTGGACATGACAGGAATGCAGACAGACAGCCAATGTGTAAAAATGCCTATCCATCCATCCATTCACCCATCCACTTATCCAACCATACATTTGTACATCCGTCCATCTGTCTGCCAATTCGTTTATCGGTCCATCAATCCCCCTATCCATCTGTGTGCTCATCCATCCATCAAACTTTTGAATTACGGTCTGGGGTAACAGCTCCAACCTAGAGGCCACGATGATATAGAGTGTTCATGAAAGGATTGGAGAGGTGTGAAAAAGGTAAAAGTATTGACAGTGTTCCTTAGCCCGGCACTGAGCTTAATGACATTTAAGGAAAGAGGATGGAAAAGGGATGGCAGAGACATTTTTCTGGCGATTGGACAAAGCCGAGTTCATAAATGAAAGAATATTACAGTTTAACCCAGAGACCTAAATAAAGCTTGGTGGAGGCCCCTTCTCCTGGGGGATAAGAATAATTACATAACAATACTGTATAATTCTATATACAAAACATAATTAAATGAAAGATCGAGTATTGAGTAATTATTTCCAATGTCCCAATTAGCAAACCGTTCAAAAAACATTTTGGCTAGTTTGGACATTTGCAGTCTGTAGTTTTTGGCTACTTCAGTTCTCCAACCGAGGGTACGGGTGTAGTAAAAAGCAACAGCTCAGATATACAGTACAGCTTGAGACAAGTGTTTTTCAGATTTCCTCTCAATTCACATTTCTGTCTCACTCATGGCACATGTAGTAAAACATTACACCACCACCACCACCACAACAAGGAGATTAGCCCAACCTGAAATAATATTATGTAATATATTAAGAAATATGTGGCAAGAGTAATCTCAATCGAAAACCTCATTCAGTCTCAACCTTACAGGGCTAATGAATCAAAAGATAGAAAAAAAAGTTTATAGTCTACTATGTCTTGAGTTGGGAAAGCTTTTGTCTAACAGTGATAATTGCAGTTAGTCTCAATGGGAACCAGTGGCGATTTTGCGTAACATGCTATTGATTATGGGGTTTGAATGTAATAGTCTGTTTGTTACCAGTCCTTTCTTTGAACGTGAACTCCCCGATTCAGGTTACAGTATGCTGACAGTTTGAAAGACTACATTTATCCTGAGATTAACTACCTTCGCCTGTTGTGCCGAGACCATTCATAGGCAGACCAGCATTAGCACTGATTACAGGAGTTAATAAGATCAGACAGGTTCAGCCCACAACACATACGGGGACGCACGTACACACACACACACACACACACACACACACACCGACACACACATATATACCTTCTGCATTCACAGGATAAGTTCAAAATTGATCTGTGTATATAAATATATGCCTTTAATAAAAAATATTTATAGACTAAAACAGCTTGTATACTCATGCATGCACATCACACACACATCCACAAGAACTAACCTGCCCAGAGCCAAGGTCAGGGGGCTGCAATATAGATGAGCATATTAGATCAAACTACGAGAGGTTATGCAAATAGGATTCTTGCAATTAAACCAAATTCATGAATAATACATCAAACCTTTGGACTAGTCTGCCCGTGTGTTAGCGCGTGTGTATATGTGTGCCTGCCCGTCTGCAGCTTTTATATCCTTGGGACAACAGGGGTGTGGCCACTTTACATCCTTTCATGAGCAGTATTGACATGATAGATAAATCATTTGGAAACCAAATTCCAGCAAAGTCTATTTATTTAGAAGCACCTCACATGCACCAACAAAGTGTGTGAATATGACAAGCTCAAAGATATACCAAAGATCTGCGTTCATCACATCATCAGGTGAACTTAAAGCCAAGGATCTATGATGGAGTCAATGTCAAGCCCACGGACAGAATTTAAAAGAAATATTTGCGATGAACTTTTCATTTTTGGAAATATTCAAACATCCATTTCTTCTCGCCACGTAAAAAGGAAATAATACTGCCTAGATTTTCATGATCCTAGCTTATGTCACGTGCATTCTTAAATTATTCTAAGGCTTGATGGGAAAAAAAGTCAAGCTGATAATGGATAAAAAGCAAGCCCACAAAATAAAGCAATGTTACTGATGTTGAAAACAGGAAAGGAAGTTATGACTTCAGGTGGATATCTAAAAACCCTTTCAAATTACAAGAACCCAGTCAGAAATGTTAATTTCACCGTTAAAAACAAACAAAAGCTACTGTATTAGCGAATATTTGCTGAATCTGTTTTTTATATTTTTAGAAAAAATATGACACCATATGACACATATTTTTAAAACAGGATGTAATTAAATGGGCAGCAGACTGTAGTATTTGGAGTATTTTCCAGAATGAAAAGTTGCTTACAGAGTTCACCATTCTCTGGCTGTCTTTCTATCTCACTGTAATTATGCTTATCCTCTTTTGGGGTGACCCCCACCTTCTCAGCCCCATTTCCCCCTGAAATCTTTATGGCTCCTGAGCCGGTTGTCATGGAAACAAGAAGTACGCCAGGCACATGGTCCCCCTTTTGAATACAATTAATATGCAGCCTGATTTATCCCTCTTTCTTAGGACGGGATGTGGGAAGGGATCGGATGGTGGGGGTTTGGGTGGTGGTTATAGGGGGTGGGGGGGGGTCTGGTAATTGGGCTAAAAAGAAAGGGAGGGGTAGGGGAAATGAAATTAGCAGCTATTTCAATGCATTTTGGGGTGTGATGGTGTCGGGATATGAGGAGGATGGTTGCATAGACGGATTGATGGGTAGGGATAAAAAAGGATAAAGGAGTGGAATGAGATGGCTTTAAATCAATCTTTAGCTCGCAGCGAAACAGTTTTTTCCCTTTCATTTTTGGAATTGTGACAGCTGTGACAACCTAAGGATTGGTGGGTCGATGGATGGGTGTTAGGATGGTGAAATGACTGCAACTGAAAGAGGACTGATGTGTTGTCATCCATCTGAATAGCCTTCAATAAAATGTGGCTTTTTAACTTAAAATTGTAAATATGAATCAAAAGAATTGACTGGACTCAAAAAGCTTTTCTCAAAGTCAGTTGTTCCAGAGGACAAAGAGAGAAAAACAATAAGTACATCCCTGTGTTTTGCTGAGGATGAACATGCCGGGGCATTCCTGGTGTTTCATGCTTATTTAAACCATCAAATAATTTCTCATACGTACAATGTATATAAGTATATACCATCTGTAAGCACTCATTGCTTTTTTTGGCATTCTTTTCTTTGATTCTCTATCCATCCATTCTGTCTACGATCCATCAACTGCAACAGCACACATTATCGTCCCTCATTAGACACAACGTGAGAGTCCTCCAGCTGCAGCACAGGGCTTGATCTTACAAGGGGGCCACGACACAGCGAGAGCAGAGAGGGGGCTGGGGGTGGGGGCGCAGAGAAAGAGCTGTAGAAGAAAAAGAGGAACATACGGAGGGGTGAGAATGGTCAAAAAGGAGGAGATGGGGAGCGAATGGAGGTGGGGTAAAAGAAAGAGACAGACAGACAGAAAGAGAGAGAGGAGAGAGGGGAAAGCGAGAGCCAGGTGACAGCCACACAGAAGCAGTCGGGTGGAAAGAGCCAAATGCGGGAGCCAATTAATTCCCTCTACATGTTTTGAGACAAAAGCCTGTGCACTTGACCCTCCTGTGAGCCCAGGGAAGAGAGGGATGGGCGTAGGCATTGAGAGGAGTGAAGGTGACAAACTGTAGACTGCAGAAAGAGTAAGAGGATCATGGTGCTTGGAGAGAGAGAGAGGAATGAAAGAGGGAGACAAACAAATAAAGGAGAGAGCAAAAAATGTATGTGTGTATGTCTACGTGTGTATGTGTGTGTGTGTGTGTGTGTGTGGCAGGTGTGGAGTGGGCTGGGGGCAAGTTGATGGTGAGAGAAAGTGAGAGATAAAGGAAAAAAACATGGGCATGGAGGGAGATAGATATAGACAGAAAGAAAACAGTAAATAGAGCGAGAGATCACGAAGGACAGCTGTACACACAATAAGGAATTCAGATGCAACTTGTGCAAAGATTTCCAGAGGGTCCCTGTCCAAGGATTTCTTTTTAAATATATATTGTTTGGGTTTTAGATTGGGTGACCTATTATAACTGTGCAGCATGCAACAGCTGCACGTGGCATTGTGAGTCTGAAACAGCGACGGTTGTAAATCAATTCAAACCATTCAGGTATTTTCTGGCTGCTAGACCCCCGGTTAGGGTTAGGGTTAGGGTTAGCTCAACCAACTGATGTAGTTTAGCTACATTTGCCTACACTTAATAGTTTATACAAATACCAGTAATAATAATAGCCACTTTAATAGTATGACGGTCACATTTCAATGCACAGGTTGTATTGTATGCAATTGAGTGGTTTCATGTTTCAGTCCATTTACTTTCTAAATCAGAATACTTACTCCATCATTTAACTCACAATCTCATATCTGTGTGTATAATTTTGTTGTCTACCTTTATGGAGATACAGTTTTTCTCGTTCCAGGTTGTAACAATTATGGACGAAATAGCTGCAAGATGTTCTTTCCTTATTAACACAGAAGTGCAGGAATGTGTTCTCTTTACATTTGTATCAGAGGTTGGTATACTGAAAATGCCCTTGCGCGTGTCCCCAAACTTGGCACATATTTACTGGTGCAATGCTCTCTGAGCACTGCCTTAAAGGTTTAAAGCAGGTGACAAAATACTCTTTGTAAACATCAAATCTGATTTTCTATTTCAAAAAAGTAGAGTTATGGGAGTCGATTTTTCAGGGATGCCGAACGAGCTGGTCTTGGTCCCGTGTCGCTCAGACATTGGGAATTAGGTCAAAGGTCAAAAAGCACAAAAGTGTCTCGAAGTTTCACCCATTTCCTGATGTCTGTGCAACACGGAACCACCACCAGAGCGTTCGGGGTCCCTGAAAACCCCCCAGGACCAACTTTCATGTTTCTAGTAGCGACCCTTCACCAAAAGCCTAACGCCACACTAATAGGGGTTACAAGCCTGGAATTAGGGTTTTGGTAACCCTAACCCTAATTCCACACTTATAGGGGTTATAAGAATGGAAATAGGGTTAGGGTTTCGGTGAACGGTCGCTGCTAGAGTTATGGGAGTCGACCCTCAGGGGTTTTCAGGGATGCCGAACGAGCTGGTCTTGGTCCCGTGTCGCTCAGACATCTCGAAGTAGGTCAAAGGTCAAAAAGCTCAAAAGTGTTGAGTTTCACCCACTTCCTGATGTCTGTGCAACACGGGACCAACACCAGTGCGTTCGGGGTCCCTGAAGGGTTAGATGTGGGATAGGTATTGTTTTGCCCACGAACCCCATTGATAGTCATATTTTGGCCCACTTGCTAATGAAGTTGAATAGGTCTGCTTTATGCTATTCAACTTAACAAACAAACATATTCAAATTATAGAGTTGACTTTACCACACTTCCCTTTTCTCCTCCTCTGCTGTCCATTTTTAATAAAAGGAAGCAAAATGCTCCGGCATTTCAGTTCGCAAATTGTATAAATGAAAACCAAACAACTTGAAGATTACGTATCAAAAAAGGAAAAATGGTCTTCATGGGTATGATGGGGAGGGAAAGGAAATTCTGCATTTCTTTCTTCTTTCTTTATTCGACTCAAGCCTTTGAATTCTTATCGTCACACCAAAAAGCTACAGGAGACGAAAAAGACATGCTATCAAAAATGATTGGAGGAGAAAATCCTATCAATTGATGACCGCCCCCCCACCATCACCTTCACATGCTTAGCAACCTATGTTAACTCTGGGACAAAAGACCGAAACAACTAGTCTAGCAGTGGAGGCAATCTGATGCTGGAGATGTCATTAGAGGGGACCTAAGATCAAGAGATTGCGCCGAGAGTGCTTCCCTGGGGAGTTGGTTTGGTCTGTTCTTTCAGTAAGATTCCCTCTTAACGCCCCTCTTTATCCATGTGACGTGCCTGCTTGCATCGGTCAAATATGTGGTGTCTTGACATATTTAATTAATATATTTCAGCAGCAACAATGCATTGGTATTAAAAGATTGTTTAGAGAAAAAAGTAGTCTCCTTCACTGGAGAGAAATTATAATTTTTTTTGCATGCCTGTAACATTGAAATAGACATGCACACATACAAAAAATCCACACACACACACACACATGCACAAATACAAAAAATATATATTATTTTTTTTGTTGTGCTGGTCACTTCAGGCACACCAGTTATTTTCTAAAGCCAGTTGAAAAGTAAGTAGTCTGTTGACAAAAAAATAGCTTTAACTATTAGGTCCCTTTGTACTTTTTTTGTGAACATATTTAGTTTTAGTTTTGAACTACACAGTTCAAATACACAACATTAAGATTCATGTTTTGCCTTATTTACCAGTCACATCCAATAACATAGATCATATTCATCCCTAAATACGTTGCATGTTTGTACAGGCTATATACATCAACCCCAATGTCCAACACTATAAAATCATTCCTGTGTAATAACATTTCCAAATGATAGCTGAGCCTTTGACCAGAGACCAGATGGTGTGTGCATTAACCATATCAGACACTATTTTATTGCTGATTACTGTCCCCTCTTTTAACAAGAGGGTAACTACTCAGAGAGAGCAGGGCTCTGGAGTGTGTCCCTTATGGCAGACTGTCAGGGAGCCTATGGCCAGAAATATGTCTGGCTGATCTCTCTAGCAATGTACTATGTCAATGTGTCACTTAGAAATTGAGGTTATCATTATTCTTAAGCTGGGGAGACTCTCATGATATGAGTTCATGTGAGCAACTGTATGCTAAGAGTGCAATCCGCACAGACATTCAGTGGCAATGCAATTAGAGATAGAACAAACAAAAAGACCAATTTACACAAAACTGATGCAAGCATGTACGCATACTCATCAGACAGCGAGGCAAGTCAGGTCAGCAGACCGTGGCGTTATTAGAAATGCAGGCCTGACCTAGTTTGAAATGTTAGTGAGGATGCGCCTGTCACATGCAAAGGCACCAAAAAGACGCAGACGCACAGGAACAGAACGATTTTAGGCAACGCACTGCAAGGAAGACGGGTATTGTATTATGGAGGGGAACAGAACAGCAGATGTTGTAAAGATTAAGCAGGGAGAACAGAAAAGAAGGTTATGAGAAAGGTTAAAACTAGAAAAAGGTAAGAGTGTGAAAAAGAATTAGAAAGAGAAGGTGCGAGTGTAAAAGGGATGGAAGAAACACAGATGGTATCGAGGAGGTCACGCAGGGTGTTGGAGGCGAGTGACGCAGGGAATGAGTAAACAGGAGAGTATACAAAAAATTTAAGGACATGGGTGAGAAACTTAAAGTTGACCTGGAGAAAGTGAAGAGCAGTGCGGAGAGCAGTAAAGTACACGTGGCAACATGAATGGAGCTTGACCAGCAATTTTGGTGGAATTTTGGTGACTACAGGCACCATCACAATTGAGGTGCAATTAGGCCCAACTGGATGCATGGTGGAGGAGTGGCTGAATACATTAGGATTAAAGGGAATACAGAATCAGCGAGTGGTCCTGGGGCAAGCTCCAGTAATGACTCATAACATGAGCTCCTCTCATTGCCTTTAAAAAGCAGCATGGGAGGGAGAAAGGCTACAAACTCTGAGAGGAAAAAAGAAACCCTAATGCTAATATGCATCAACACAAATGTTAATGGTAGTGAGGACAAGCAGCTAATATTTATTGCGAAGCAGCTGCTAGAATATCAACATGGCTGGTTGCAGTACAAACAGGTCACATGCGAATTCATTTATTCAAAGCAGAAAATGTGGGGTATGGTCATTTTTTGAGTTAGCATTTAGAAAAAACACAACGTTTTTTTAACTTTATAACCGTTATTTCTCTTCGCATGTGCTTGGCAAAAGCTCATGTTATATCTAGTTGCATATTGTCTGATCACCTATCGCAGCCTTAAACTTGATACATTATAGGTATATTGCCATTGAAAGAGGGTAAATGTGTGTGGAAAATATGGAAATATACCAAAGCAGCATTATCAAGTTAGCCAAGACGCTCTTTCATCAGTCTCGTAATTCATGTGCAGAAAAACACAAAAAGGAAGTAAGCAGGAGCTGTGTGCAGTGTTATTATGCAGATCAGGGACCAGGTTGAACTGTTGATTCTGGTTAGTTTGCTCTTATTTCTGTAAAAATTTGACACACAACCTGGTGAATAATTAGAGACAAACTGGAGTTCTTTGAAAAACTTTTAAGTGGGTGAGAAAAAACTTCAACCAGCCAAGACAGGTTACAAGACAGCACTTGGCCATGGTCCCTCATTTCCCTGTCGCCTGACTTCAGCAAACCTGAAACCACAGTGATTTCCTGTGGTGGAAATTTCTTGTTACACACTTGCCTCAAGGATACTTGTGTCCCCATTTTTGTTCTCATAATATCAATCAACCACCTTTATTCCATTTTTTTTTCCTGATTGTCTCTAGGTTTTTCTCTCTTTTGTCTGTCAGTCTCTCTCAGTGCCTCATTTAACCACTATATTGCTTTAGCAACTCCACATTTCTGATGTATTCTCTGGGTATTTCTACCATCAGATGTGACACATCATCCATCAGTCGCACGGGCAGCCATACCGCCAAGATGGACACTCTATCACTAGGCCACTGTCAGAGGGGGGTCTGTAGTAGTAAACGTCCAATCTCACAACCATTTCACACACACAGACACACACACTCACCCTTTTGCATGCTGAGGTGTCTTACCTTAGCTATAACAGGAAACGTTTCTTCAGCAAAGACCAAATAAATCATCCATTCAATACTGACACTTAACAATGAGCAGACAGTCCTTCATTCATGAAGCCTCTGCATACAAAAATTCTTGCATTTTTTGTCTTACTCTAGACGTTGATCAAACCACTTTGATACACGCCAATAGACTAGTTTATAGATGCAGGCTGTCAAATCCTCAGGAAGAAAGGTTTAGTGTCAATTTTGAAATTTTAACTTCACCCACACAAGGACAATATTCACAACATCTTTTACATGCATCGTAAAGCTCCGAGTCCAGCTGTCGTCATTCTCAAACTGTTAGCATGCCACTGGGCCATTACTACTCAAGCAAGACCACGTTGTCTGATGTATATAGTTATGCCAGATATTTTTTTCCACTTGTTTATATGTGAAATAAATGCACTGCACTTTGACTCATAATTATTAGAATACCAGACAAATGAATCGTGTCAGTTCATTAATTAAGGGGAAAGTAGTGCAAAATGATTGAGTGAGAGTGAGTGAGAGTAAGTTTGTGTCTATGTGTGTGTCTGTGTGTAGCCATGGCTATACTACACATGTTTTAGCTTCTCAATCATCAAACTTTAATACGAAACACAATTCTCCCAACTTCCTTTCTTTTATCATATGTTATGAAGTTTAGTTCAGTGAATGCTGCACCAGGAAAAGTATTTGACTCATTATAAGGGGAAATAGTTCCATTCTTTCCATTCTTCTGGAAGACCATCCACTCACTCATCCATGCTTCCACCCATCCATCCAACCAGAAGTTATACCATTGATCTGTTGGGGGTCACAGGGGAGCCTGAGCCAATCCCAGCTGACATTGAGCAAGTGGCGGGTTACACCCTCGACTGACTGCCAGTCAATCACAGGGCTTCAGCATTGAGACAAGCAACAATTCCCACCCACATTCCCACCTACAGGTAATTAAGGCAGCAGTTAACCCTAACCTGCAAGCCTCAGGACTGCATGAGAAAGGCAAAGCTAGAACTCGAAAACACAAAGGCCACAGCGACTCTGCAGGTTCAAACCAAGAACCTCTTTGCTGCGAAGCAACAAAGGTAAAATCTGAACTACTCTGCCTCCTTTAACATTTTCAATGTTTCAGAAATCACAACCGTTGCAGCTTGCGTGCACGACGACTACCAAGTACAATTTATCATTAAAGTACATTAGGAGGTGTAACAGCTCTTTATAACTCAAATATTGATGTTGTTGTAGTCCGCTGCTCGCGGTCTCCTCTCAACCCTGCTATGTAAAAGGCACAACTGTATTCAGGATATGTTACATAGTATTTGGTTGATGCAACATTCCATCACTTGTCTCTTTTTTGATTAATTGAGGGAGAGGATGAGGTACCAGGGGAAATCTAACCATTAGTACTGTGTGTTCCATCACTCTTTTACAGATTGGACAAAAGAATACACGTTTACATGCGTGTCTCTGTAGCTGTGTGTGTTGTTCTTGGGCATTTAAACTTTTTACTGTTTAACTATTTTCCTTTTTTTAATGCTGATTACATGCACAGTTGTTTCTGTATGTTTGTTTGTTGTGTGTGTGTGTTATATATATATTCAACAGAACACATTCCTCCTTTTATTTCTGGATGTCTGTTACTTGCTCCTTGCTGTACTTTAAGATTCCTGTTAACCTTGTGTAGAACTGCAAAAATAGAATCCTCATTTTGTGCAGCGAGTTTTTGCTCCATTAACTAATAAGGTCATTATCCAAAATAACCAATCCAGAGTCGCAAGTAGAGTTTGAGAGAGTTAGACAATCACAAAGGGAGAGAGGTAAAGGACTAAACACAGATATAGCAAAACACCTTCTAAAGCGTATACTTTTATCCGTTAGAGACTACTCATGTTAGTACCAAAGACACATGCTAAGTATTGACACATTCATCTCTTGCAAACATTCAGAATAAAAAGAGTGTTGTGTTGGCACTTTTACAAGCCTCCAAATGCATTCACACTACACACGCTGAGGAAAAATACACTCTCTTACATGCACAAGCACAAGCACACTCGCATACATCCACAACGCCATCAGAGCAAGGTCAAGTCTGACAGCAGGCAGATGAAGAGCCACTTAGGAGACCTGCCTCTTGTCTTTATCCCGTGTCTCCCCCTTGAGAGCGCTATACTCAAAGAGCCTATTGATAGCGAATAAACGATGAAGTCATACTTACTCACAAAGTCAGATGGAAGAGAAATGAATGGTTCTAAGTGTTAGGGCAGGCATAAAAAAAGTAGAACATGATGGTGTAAAATTGCAATTAATCAAAGAATTAGTGGCGAATTAAGTAGGTTGGGTGGTCTTTAGGAGACGCTGTCTAATCAAAGTGCTATATAAACCAGCCATTAAGAGCAACGCAAAAATGAAGACATATGTCATACACAAAGAGTGGAAGAGGAAATAGCTTGAGATAATGCAATAAATGGTATGGTAAAGCATTCAATGAACAACGGACTACAGCTATCCATACTAAGTCTGATTTAGAGAATCAAACGAAGTGGATAAAAAAAAGAATAAATTATGTTAGACTGCAACAAAAAAACCCTCAACCAACCTTCCACCACACCCAAGGTACCCAAAGTCAGGACAAACTAGAGTTTGAAAATGAATGCTTTATATCATCAGAGCTTAGAGGAGGGATTGGTGGATTCAGTGTGTGTTCGATATTGTTGATTCTGCTCCACGGAGCAGGCCTATCACCTTTGAAAACACTGGAGACCCAGTGGTTCAGCACAGATTATAAATATGCATGGAAATCAATACATATTTGGCAGTGGGGGGAAGAAAAATTGTGAAAAACACAGGAAGAGAGCAGAGGCCCCGCAATGTTCATCTTCATTTATTACTCTCATTTATTCTCTTTCTCTCTCTTGCCTCTGCAGCACACACTCACTTCCTACCAATGCATGCGCGACACACACACACACACACACGTACACACAAATGCTCACACAGACACACATGCATGCACAGCAAGAGAGCAGGAGAGAAAGAATATGTCCAGATCAGCAAATTACCCATTCTTTTCTCTCCAACCGTCCCTGTGGGGCTGTGCAGTGTGTAATAGCAAGTGCAATCCTCTGACGATTAGCCCGACTATATATTTGTCATTTCAGGTCCATAAGGGACGCCAGGGACTAGTCTGGGACACAGGTTCATTCATCCATTGGCTTCCATCATAGAGGTTATAGGCAAACTATACAAGCCAACACAATTCAAACCATCTAGGAGGTTAAATGAGGAAACGTTGAGGAATATTAAATATGTATGTTTTATTTCTTCAGATGCTGTGTACTCACCGGTTTGATTTTCAATCCAAGAAGGGATACGAGAACAACATGCTTCGGATAATTTTTGTGTTTGTCATTTTTTTCCTTATAAATATGTTCACACTTTGTATAGATTAAAGGTATTGCAAGCTTGCAATGTGTGCATGGCTACTGTGAGCTGTGGTGTGTTTTGTAAGTGGGCCGACTAAAGGTGGACTTTAAGGTGAAATATTGCAGTTGTTGCCTTGGCCAGAAAGGATACATCTAAGCTTCTTACTTCTGTTTTATGACTAATAATGATGGTCAGACTTGTCTTGCTTCAGCGGCTCTCTACCATTCGTTCAGGCTGCAATTTGCTGTATTTCCGTCCATCAACTGCCACAGTACGGACTCAAAGTGTGCCCAAATGACCTCTATGCAACATTAACATTTGACAAGAGACAGTATAAATGCACATTTGTGATATTACAACTTATCTTTGTTTAGTAATTGGTGACACTGGGTGGTTTTAATATAGCCCAGGGGGTCATTTGATACTGTAATGATAGCAGGTTGTCATAGAGGCTGGATCAGTGTCACTCCTCCCCATCAGTCATTTCCTAATAGTGTGGAACAAAGTCAGTTCGTTCATAGTGAGGTAAATAGAACTGCAGTCAGTATGCAATCGGAATAGTGGTCAATATATGTTATTTTTTTAATCAAAATAAAATGATTTGAAATGAAAAAACAAAACTAATAATGTGAATGATGAATATTATATTATTTTGGATAAAAAAATGTTTCTAGCATAGTAACATGTAGAGCTGGTGCAAATAATTAAAAAAAATGATACTTATATGTTGCATAATACACTTTAAAATCATCTCTTTAGTTCAAAGACTTTGAAGAAAGGCAATTATTATGAGGTAATTTCACTATTACTGTATGTTAATTCTGCAACTAATTAAGATGGAAGATTTTACTCTCAGGCTGTAATGTCTTGTTGTCATTATGGGAGCTAAATGTGTCCACTGATTTCAATACTAAATTGACTATATTATGAACCCTGTGCAGTTATGGATTTTAATTTATAGTAAAACCAACACAATGTTTTTTTGTGATAATAACACAACCATTCTTGGATCTATGAAGTGCACATGTATCTGATTATGTTTGTGTTCTTTCTTGGAGCACCTGGATATATTCTACTCTATTCAACTGTCCTATTTTATTGTCACTTATCTACAGTCAAGTCTTCCCCCCTGCTGCCTCCTTACCTCATTTGGCTTCCCCTTCCCTTTTAACACTTTTTTACTTGTTAGTTTTTTCTTCGATCTCCTCATTTCTTCTCCCTTTTAATTTCCATCCCCCATGAACCATCTCTCCATCTCTTGCTTCTTAATAAGCTCCATTACACGCAGGCCATTGGCTTTTAACTTGTACTCCATATAGACCAAGCAGGTGCATCATTAATCTGAGCCCTTTATGGTGCTTGCTGTGTGTAGTGGTAACTGAAGAACACATTGTTTCCGGTGTGAGCCAGGGCATCCATATTATCTACCATCACTCTTTAATAAATTACACCTGGAGATGTGGCATTTTGTCTCTGTGCTTGAGCATTGTGTTGCCGGACTTCCCCAGTGGATGAAAGAATGTAATAGTAGTGTATTCTCTAATTACCCCTTTACCTTTCCTGCTTACACACACACACACACACACACACAATCAGTCTCTTAGGGACCTGGTTACACATGTGTAACAGACTTAATGAAATATCATAGTTTTGCTGAACTAACTGGAAAACTTACTTTACAGTATTTTCTGTGTTAATAGTGCAACTTGCAGTTGTTTGCACTTGTATTACTGTTAACATGTAACGCAAGACAGTATGCGAATGTACAGAGCCCATACTGCCTCTTCAATGAGGGGTTACTTCACATTTTTTGTGAAATTGTTGTCCACCATCAGTCGTTATCGTCTATAAAGAAATTAAAAAACGTACAACCCATTTCCCCAATAATGACTGTTTTGGTCAGATATGCATCCACAGCCTCTAGTCATTGCTGGCCATAGTCAGCAGAGCAGCTGGAGAGTTGAAAGAGTTGAAAGGCACCTTTGATGGAGGATGAAACAATTTGACACTATTTGCAGTCTTTGCAATAAGCCAAGCTAAACACCAGCCTGGACGACCGGTCTCTCAACTGAACACACAGATAAGAAATTGATATTGATCTCATCTAATTCACAGTAAGACAGCAAGTCTATTTCCCAAAATGAGAATTCCTTTAAAAAAGAGAGAGAAGCGAGTTATGGTAAAACCTGCAGCAATAACTGTGATCTAAGCAGATTGCGTAATAGGCTCTTTAACCTTGCAGTCTTTACAGCATTTCATCTGTCCCGGGGCGCATCACAGAAATATTCTCATCAGCCATGTCATCTAACTAGATAGCTCCCCAGAAATAAATAAAAAAATCATCAAACACCATCTGGAAGATTTGGGTTCTCAAAGTGACCCCAGTGAAATAGGAAAAATACTTTTTTGCTTCTGTCCACGTGTTTAACTCCTTTTCTTTCTCTTCTTTTATTTTTTCTTGACCAAAATTCTGATTGGTGATTACTGTCACCCAATGGCACCCCATGGCTTTATTTATGTGGGGCTTAATAAAATATAGGGTCTACATTCCCATGGTAGTGCCAAGACGGGGTTGCCACCCATAAATCATTGTCGCATGCACAGTTAGACGTCTTAAACACACACACACACACACACACACACACACACAGGCGCCGTAATCACACACGCACACCCACCTGAAAATAGCATAAATCAGTAAATAACTAGAACAGAGGTTTAAATGGGAAATATTTTAGGCTCTTGACCTGAGTATTTAAAAGCATGACATGGTAAACAATCCTACATAATGTCTTCAAATTGCAAGTTATGCCTGTAGGTTTACTCAATATTTAATTTTTGATAATTTGCTAAACAATTACCAATTATCAAACAATAGTTCATAATTGTTGGTTGCCTGTCAGTTTTTTGTTGATCAACGGATTGATTAAGAAAGCTATATGTTATATATAGATTTCAGATATTTATCCGGCAAACTCCAAATTCACTTATAGACACATACTGGCACATGTACAACCTCAAGTCCACAGGATAACTCTATGCTATGCTTTATTGCTGTCCCTCAGTTGCTGCAGCCCATCTGCAATATGCGCACGGAGAAGCACACACACAGCCCCTCACACACACACAGCAACACACACACACATCACAATGATACAATTTGCTGTACTAAAGCCAAGTCCAGGGATAGCCTGAGGACGGGGAACAGTTGGCTGCCACATTTGGCTGGTTCCACACGGTTAGTCAGATATGGGCTGAAGTGTACAGTGGGAATAGCCTTTTAAATGATACCTACCCCACTGCCTGTGTACCAGGGCTCACATATTTGTTCAATGCATGCATATGTGTTTGAGATCCATACTTTGGAAATATCTATAAATATGCATAGGTGTATTTGTCGTGTGTATGTGTGTATGTTTGCATGTGTGCACTGGCATTTGCTTGTGTCATTATGTGAGAAGTTTTTCCTGAACATAAGCAAGCTGTCCAGCCCAACTGGTCCATTACGCCTGCTCATGAAAATGCGTGTGTGGACTCATGCGGACTTAATTTCCCGATTCTCACATCCTCTTTCTCAACATCTTTTTTTTCGTAATAGATGTATTAGGCATTTCAAGGAAAATGAAAATGTGTGTTAATGTTCACTGCTTTGCAAGTACCACTATCATTAGAGAATTCTCTAATGTGTTGTTAAACCATTCTTAGGCCCGCAGCATGCTCACATCGCCACATTATTACCTTGCTTCATTTGAATATTTTGTTACTATACACCGTCTTTTGTGTCTGTGCACATCGCAAGTTTTTCCCTTGCTTTTAGTATCATGTGTTTCTTGAACTTCTCACCGCTATCCGTCCTTAGTCACTGACAACAAAAATAAGGTATTACTGTTACTGTTATTACTGGTACATTAGTGCACTTAAAAAAAAAGAAAACTCACTGGTCTTACAAAGAAATGTTTTAACCTTAAAAAATCACCTCCAACGCATACATTTTAAGTTTCTTATTTGTCGACATCACAGGTTAATATTTTATTTACTGATTGAATTTCCCTATTTTCTCTGCCGACATCTATCCAGTCTCTTTGTTAGGGTCTTTATTGTGCAATACTGTATGAGGAAGGCACTTAATTGTCCCATTTAGAAAGCTTGACCTTGCCGGAATCTAATTAATTAGTGTGGTATGAAGGTTAATTAGTAACGAAGGATGTCCATGCATCATAAAGCCCCTTGTCTTAACCCAGGGTGGCAGTCAGGCAGAAAAACAGTCATCAGTCTTCCCCTTAGTGAGAAAAATATCCAAAGTGTTACTCACCCATTAACATCACAGTTCCTTCCTGTCCAGCTCCCACACCGTTCACAATGAGTTAAAGGGATGCCCCATTGTATTTGATGGATGAGGTTTGGGATGCACAAGGTGGAAGTTGCAGCTGTCGTCACTGCATACACCGATGCCTAGAATGTACAATGTAGAGGTAGACATTTCAGCATCATGAGAAAAAAATTAATTTGAACGAAATCTTTATTTATTGAAAATACTAAGGGGGAAATAGGGCTGCTGTGGGCTGTGTTGTGGACAAGGCAGGTGTCAGTAAATTTTAAATATGCAGAGCAACTACAAACATGTAAATAGCGTGACACCAAATAGAAGCAAAGTAATTCACATGGTAATAAAACCTTTTTGGACACTCAATAAGATAAAGCTAGAATAGATACATGCAGGCCATTGGCTTTTAACTTGTACTCCATATAGACCAAGCAGGTGCATCATTAATCTGAGCCCTTTATGGTGCTTGCTGTGTGTAGTGGTAACTGAAGAACACATTGTTTTCCGATGTGAGCCAGGGCATCCATAGGGCAGAAATATTATGTTGGTAATCAGAATCGCGTAATAAAGTCGTGGTTATTTACAAAACTGTAAATACATTTACTGTGACCATAGGACTAGGACAAGTTCATTCATGCAGATTCTCATTCATGTTGTTATGAAATAGGCAGGCCAACTGGGATATATGAGTTTCATAAAATCATAAATAAGATCAAAACTATCCTTAAGAGCTATCAAGCCAAAATACGTAAACTTATATTGTAAATAACCATTGATTATAATTGGGATTTCCGGTTCAGTCAAGTCAACCGAGTAATATGTTCAACATATTTTCTATGTTATTTCCATCACTCTAAACTATTGCAATCCATTAAATGTGTGGGTTTAGTTGGAAAAAAAGAGCACTCATGTAAAAAAGTCAGCCTTTTCTCTCTCAATTAAAGTGTTTCTCCTCCAAGGAAAATAACTCATTTGAGTAAGGCACAAATACGGTTTGTGTGAAATAAATGGTTCTTTGTATTTGAAAATAAAAAAGTATTTGGCTAAAATTCCTTTTTTAGTCCTAGTATTTTTTATATAAATGCCTTTCCATCTTTTCCACATATCCAGTGAAGCTCTCCCAGGGCTTTTCTAACTCCAGGGCCTTGTTATGTTCAGTTAGGACTTAAAGGCAGCCGTTTGTATGCTCTTACATCCCACAGGAACCATCCTCAAAAGCCACTACCTCAAGCTTTTCCTATGATTTTGCAATCAAAACCTTGGGAGGCGCTGGAGTGGAGGTGGCACTGAAGCTGCTGAGATGTGCAGTTTTACATCTATCTGTGGAGCAGTAATTGACAGGAAAGGTAGGTGAGAGGAAAGCGGAAGGGAGGGAGCCTTTTATTACTGTCACAGGTGCCGGATTGCAGGCCTGTCGCTGAGTCTGCATAGCGGGTCTGTGATTGGGGCAATTCAGCTGTGGGAATTGGAGATTTGAGGGTATATGGATGGATTGCCTGTCTGTCATGGCATCTGTGCTGTACATAGTGGAGCTTTGATTGGGGCATTTCAAAAAACACAAAGGATTTAGAGTGGTGTGACAAGGACAATACATCAAATGGCACAAGTGGCTTTACATTTGGTGCTTTTTGTGCAGAGTGCACATTTTTCTTTCATATTTTTTGTGGTATGGACAGAGGCGATAACTCACAATAGCTTTATAATACATTCTACATACAGCACTTCAACTGTGTAAATAGGTTTGTAGAGGAGGTTTCAAAGAGAAAAGTTTAGCTTAGTTTTTTTTCCGAAACAGCTTGAACAGCACAACATACCTCGCAGGTGTGGCTAAATCAACACATACTGCATATTATGGAGCATTACAAAGAAAAAGTTTTTGTTTCCTGTCCAATGATAGATCAGTTGCCAATCGAATGATGCCAAATCCATTCTCCATCCAGGTGGTCTATGCATTAGGAATTAAAATACACTAATTAGATATTTACCTCTGTTCCCTGTATTTGTAAAATACAGGAAATTCCCTACCCCAATATAGCAAATATAGAAAAATCATTCAGCTCATGATGAACACATACACTGACTAATCATTGATGGCAATGCATTCCACTTTAAGACCCACTATAATGGTGAGGATATGAGGTTATAACGAGGATATGTAAATCAAGTATGTACACTTATCTATATTTTTGCCATTCGTCTACCACCCTGTAAAATAGTTTGTGTTCTAGGTGTGTGTGTGTGTGTGTGTGTGCGTGCCCCTGTGTGTGTGTATGTGTGTGCATGTGAATGTGTGTATGTGGGACAGAAGGAATATGCAAAGATGGAAAGCATAGGTAAGCTGAGAAATTGCAGAGGACTTGCAAGTCTTGCATGGCAATGAGAAAAGGGACACTAATTCTTTCATTTGATGTTCTGTAATTATGGTGTCCATGGCCTAGACCGGCACGCTATCTAGATTTATGTTCTCCTCTGCTATGAGTGTGTGTGTGTGTGTGAAAGAGAGAGAGAAAAAGAGAAGGAAAGAGGAGATAAAGCAAGACAGAGAGCTGAGAAGGGAGAGGGAGGGGTGGGGGGGGGGGGGGGGGGTGGGGGGGGGCGAGTGGGATGAACAAGAGCTGGAAATTTAAAGAGTGTTATAAAACAGTCTCCCATCTTAAATCACAGACCTTGCCCCAGTAGAGATTACTATGATATAAGATGCTGGCTGAATACATTTACATGTTCTCAATGACAAATTCACCTTGTTGGGACCGAAGCCATTGCAATTTTAGTGTTATGAGGATAAGTACATACACTGCATCTGTTTTCATTGTTGTCATTTTGTTCCCCATTGAATCAGAGCTTTTGGCTGTACTGTGGAGACAGATCATATATATATACTGACTTATATTTGACGACAACAAACATAAACAAGTTATATCAAACAATTCATCTCGGTGATATTACGTTGAAACGGCCTCTCAGATGTTTTTTTTTTGTTCTTTTCAACTTAGGAGGCCATCAGCAAATTATCCGAAGCCGCAAGGGATCTTGAACCAGCAATGTCACTTTAGTAATGGCATTTAACTGTATCGATTCTCAATAAAAACATGATATATCAGCTTGACATTGGTATTGATCACGTTTTCCGTATCGAGAAAATAAGGAGGATTGCATGTGGACTTGGTACGACTTGGAAAAGTTCTTGGAACCTGAGACTTTGGCATTAAACAGATATGGGCACTGACAAGAAATGTGGAAAGGGCAGACAGGGAACATCTGACAAAATAAAACATGAGTAAAAATAAAAAAGACTGCATTCCTTATGTAAGTTTCCCTAATGCAGCTGCAGCAATTCCCAAATGTTGCGAGGGTGATGTGAGTCTCGGGGTCAGAATAATTCAATGACCTGTGAAGGTGTTGTTTCTCTCACAGCCCAAACACCGAGAGCAGCAGCTTGCAGGTCTCTGCAGAGCTATATGGACCAGTCCTAGTATTCTATACAGTACAACTGATTAGACACTGTTTTACTAACAAACGTCTCTAACCTTGCATCATAAATATGAGAATATATTTTTTTGGTAGATGTTTATCACATATCCCCAATTAAGCAACCGCCAAATATTTCTTAATGGAAATTCCAAATAAATTGCGACAATTATGCTCATTTCCATTCAAATAAATTATGTGGTCTCTGTGACCTTTGGACCTTTCTATTTTACATAGACTCAATTAATAACCCCCAGAAAAAAAACACATCCCTTTGTACTTTCTATTTTGTGATGATTCGCTGTATTTTTAATGAGACATATTACGCTCACTTGGTTGTTACTATGGTAAAAAAAAAAACAATCGTAAAAGCTGTCCTTTCATGTCCTTAATGAATGGGGTATATTACAGCCTGTTTGTTGATATTGTAACCTACCTCCAAGATGACCTGAGGGACTTTTAACCCCTTTTAAAGATGATTTATTGCAAATAGGCATTCTTTTTAATTATTTCTGCGGCTAGGTGTCCAACAGATTTGTAAAGCCATTACTGAAAATCAATACTCGGCTTTTAGGTGATGAATTAATTAATGAAGTGTGAAGTTTACCCAGAGTGAGGGCCCATTGATGAAGAAAGAAAGAAACACCGAGAAGAAGAGGCGGAAAGAAAGGAGGACATGTGGTTGAGGTGACTCCTCATGATTCCATAACAGTTTTTTTTGGAGCATTCTAGCACTCCGTTTATTGAACTTAATTTGTGTTTTGATTGAAATAATTAGAGGGCAGTGCTGGGAAACAAACATTTCACTGCTGGAGACGGGTGAGTCATTTCTTTCTCATGCCTTTGGCAGCCAATCTCCCAGACTGACTAAATGGATCATTATCCTAGGACCAATTCAACTGAGAGAATTTAGCCTTTGAAGCTCAACTGATTTTTTTTTTTTCATCCCTTTATTTTCTTCAGTTTGATCTCTTTTTCCGTTGTGGTTTCTTTTAAACTCAAGCCCAAATATTGGCAGTTAATTGACAATCAGCCAAATTGTCAATTCTTCATGACTTCAAATTAGTATCTAAGTCATGGTGGCTGAGCTTCAACAATTGCTTGCAACTGCGATTCCTTCACTCACACAGCTTATCCACTGTGGGGCGATGAAGCAAACACAATGGTTATCTTGGCAACTGACAGAACACATGAAATCTATATATTTATAGCTGTACGTATGGATGCAAAACCTTTTACAAAATGTCTTTCTAGAGGCTGAAATTACTACTTTTCTGAGAATGCACTACATTGCAACTAATAGTCCCCATTATTCATGGCCCTACAGGAGAGGTCACTGCCATGGGGTTTACGTTTTTTTTACCTCTCTAAATTGAAAGTGAGAAGAAAATGAATCGAGACACCAACACATGGAATGAGCTATAGGTTTGACTTTGAGTTGTCCTCAAACAGCAAAGTGAAAAAATAGTTTCATATATGTCATGTCGACTGTTGGAGATTGTGCTGGAGGTCAGCATGGGGGTTGATGTCTCAGGGAATTCAGGTTGAAATATCTTGTATTGCTTGTTTTGTTGTTAGATTTCACAAATTTTGTTTCTGTCCCTCACAAATAATATTTCACATTGTTAGTTTAACTTCAAAGAAATGTCTATTCAGTGTGCATCACAGAAATTAAAGAATAATGGGCACAACGCTCTTTTGTAAAATAGAATTATAGTCAAACTGATCAACATATTTTACTCTGTCACTGCCTTCCCTAATGTATTTGATCAAGTTTGAACAATTTAACAGATCAAGCTACATGTTAATTTGCATAGATACTCATCAAAGCAACTGAATCAGTTGAACTGTATATATAATATTCAGAATATCTCTGCAATGGAATAATCTGTTTTGACAGAAACGCCATTTAGTTGATTGGCAGGAATTATTACGAAACAAAGGAAATTAGTAAGTAAAGAAATTTGAATGATTTAGTGTATCTATAAAATAGATCATAAGATAAGAAACATAAACCTGATATTTCCGATGTCCTCCAGAGAAGCTTTAAGAAGAAATGATTCACCTAAAGCTATATACTGACCAACCAATTCAGAGCAAGTCTTCAATTTTCAGTTGCCAAGAGCAAATTATTTCTGATAACACCAACATCTGATAAATTGGAGATTTTAACGACCAGCAGTTGAATTAAGGTGATGGGTTGGAGCCTGAAACTGTTTGTCACCTTGCAAGTTCAAGGTCTGGCCTTTGAAAATCGAGACATTTTGCCATAAGATTGAAAAATCCTCTTAAGCTGATATACACTTTGTTGGGCTTGACCTTTTCATCTTCCAGGCAGGGATATTATGTTATTAAAGAGAAGGACATAGTCAGTTTGCTGACTGGGATACACAAACACAACAAAAACGTTATGGATTTCATGCAGAAATGGGGTTAAATTGATCTGTTTTGTCATTTCTAAATATGTTTTGTCCAAACTGTATATACGCGGAACAATTGCAACTAAAAGAAATGTCTTGAAATGGTTGATTGCACACTGTTCATATTACTACACATTTATTCAAATGAGTTACTTATTTGATTTAAATCAAAATTAGACATTTTAAGGATCCATACTCCAGTGGGCCAGTAACAACCTGAGGCACTTTTAAGACAATACGTACATATATTAACAATGCAAAGATGCAGATACAACAATGCACATAGCAACATATATAAACATGCCATGCCATCATAAAAAAAACCTTGACATGTGAAATGGATTGCTCAGATCAAACTATCTAGCATCAATTAGATTCCCATCCACATTGCCTGCCCCTCAACATTACGCACATTTGCCTGTTTCATTATTTTTTTCTAATTACAGGCAAAGTGGAGTCAGATAGGCTTTTATGTCTTTCACTAGCTCTATTGTCTGTCAGGTAAGATGAATTCCCCCTTGGGTTCAGCAGTATATCAGCTTTGCATGTCCATATATTGTCTTAAGCATGAGGTAATGTAGCGCTGATCCATCCAGATAATCTCACATCAGCATGTTCATTTATGAGCCATTCAGGAATTCCTACAATGTATTACCTGCTTATAGTCCTCACAGTGCACTCAGTATATTATACTATTTTTTATCTATTTTTGAAATAAATGAATTAGGGTTCAGGCTTTCAGAAACGGAGATGACTCGTTACATGATTTGATGTATGTCATGTTTTTATAGAAACACATAATTAATTTTCTTTTTTTTATCAGGACTGGATAAGAGAAAAATATATATATATTTCCAATTCCAGTGTCCCAGTGTCTTAGGCCTGAGTGTGAAAATACCTTTTTCAGGTTCAACCACATGTGCATTTCATGCGTATATACTTCTTTTTCACAGCACCTTGATTTGACAATATCCTGGCACTGCTCAGCAGAGGGATTTAAAGACTTGAATGAATAAGTTAAGGATCCGAATGTGCTCTCGAATAAAATCTGTCACAAATCAAATAAGAAAGATTAATGCTGAGAGGTGTGAAGTGTACCATAAAATGTCAGAGAGTGAAAGACTATTTAAAGTGGGATGTCTTTCACTGCAATACATCTTTTCTGGAATTTGTGGGGAGATATACTGTAATTTCAAGGTACTGTAAGTCTGCAGAGGAACGAGGGCTATTAAAGTTCATGAAGCAAAGGTTCACTGACCATGGTTTGGTTTCAAAACAGCAAAGTCTTCAGAATGCCTTCCTAAAATGAGTGCTGAATGCAATTTAATGGGATTTTTAAAAAGCGTACAGGTCGTTACATTACACTGTGTCACTGCAAAGTCACTCACAACTCGTTTCCATACTACTAAACTGCAACACCAAATACATTTATATGTATTTGCTTGAGTAGGCTTTATTTATTTACACCCCGATCTACAAACAGGCAACGCTGTTAAACCTAGTTAAAAAAATTATAGATAGATAGATATATAGATGGATGGGATGGATGATGGATGGATAGATATATATAAAAGGAAACAGATAAGGAAGAGCTGGGGGAAGAGGTAAGATGAAACCAGATCAAACTGACCAAGTCAGATCATTCCCTGGGTTATTCCCCGGTTTAATATCAGCTCTGATTCTAATATATATTTATGAAGCTCCCTCTGCACACTGACATCCTAGTTACGGCAGCAGCAGGTGTTCGGTCGATGTAGTATGCAGCCGCGCTCTCAGACAAATACACACACAATGGAAGATTGGGATAAGGCCGGGCATATTACCCCAGGACACACACATACACACTTGTCTCTCAAGCAAGCGTTTCCTGGAGGTTGACGAGCTGCACTTTCCCTGCTTCCAAGGTCAAAACGAACTCAGCGTCTCATTACAATCTACAGGTGTTTGTGGAATGTTTGTGTTTGCGTGTGTCTGTGTGTGTGTTTACGTGTGCGTGTCTGTTGCCATCATGTGTGTATGTGTGGAGTGTGTGTTGGAATGGAAATAAGCCCCTCCGAGTATGGCTAAAGGGCCCTCACCCGCTCTCAAAAGATAGATAGGATCTTAACAAGCATGAGAGCAGGATGGAAGAGTGTGAGTGTGTGTGTGTGTGTGTGTGTGTGTGTGTGCGTGTGTCTGTGTGCGTGATCGTGTGCGTGTGTGTGTGTGTGTCCTCTGGCAACAACATTTCTCCTGACTTTATGTTGCATCAAATCACAGAGGTGATTCCCTTGATTTTCTGACTTGTGGCATGGCTGGTGGTGAGTTGAGAGAGCTCCACAATCAAATATTTACCAGTATATATTCTGGCTCACATCACAGACTGTTATTTATGTTACGGGTAAAAGTACAGAACTTGCACATTACACGGAGAGGTAAATTACTTTCACCCTTGGTGTTGATTTTTTTTCTTGAATTAAAAAAATATTGAATGAATTTATCCCATCTTTTTCCAAATCATATAGTTAGCTCTTTCTTTCCAATGCTGGAAAATGGCTTTCAGCTGTTATGACAATAAACAACTTTCCGTGCATACAAACCTGACTGGATTTATGTAACAAATCTGAAGATGCGTCTGAATAAATATGATAAACACAGTACACTGATACCTGTGCACTAATATGAATTTATTGAAGTATCCTTAACAACTCCATGAGTTGGTGTATGACTCAGGCAGAACTAAGTCTTGCATTAATGTCTAGCACATCAGCAACAAGGAACCTAATTCATTAACAGAATGAGTCTTATATGAATATTTTTTAATTAAGTCTGTTGTTGTTGATTAATTCCCTATCAACATCTAGTACCCATTAATACTGTTAATTAAGGTGTTCACTACAACGATGGGACAAAGCCATTGATTTCAACCCCTGGACATGTGCAACCGGTATGCCACTTTCACGCCTTGTTCATCTAACAGGAATACTCACAGTATGACACACTGAGAACATGCAGCAAGGTCAGCCAGTAGTTTTTCACACAGCAGCTGTAAACCACTGCAGATGCAGTATGTGCATATCATTTACCAAACAATGTTTAATCAGTTGAAAGGTGCAGTCATAAATTGGGCAACATTTTGGATATATGTGCAAGCAAAAAAGGCTATTTCATTTACTTATTTTGTATTGATCATTATGTCATGGAGTAAATGGCTTGTAAAGTCCATGTATTGCAGTTTGAAAGATTTATGAGATACATGGTTCTCTCATTGCTCATCTGATATCTAGTATTGGCTCGAAAAATGGACAGGGGACAGATAAAAAACTAATCCTGTCCACAAAACACAATTTGGACGACTGACTGAGGTTTTGCCACCGGGAATCAGCCTGGAATAGTCCATTTAATACAGTAATGTGACTCTATGCAAATGTGGTGACACACAAGCAAGGGCCATTATATAACTTACTGTCTCTGATGCTGTAAAGAATTGTATGAGAAATTGCATTGACAGCAAAAGCACATTATGCAGTCTTCTCCGTTTAGTATTAGGCAAGTGCTTTGATCATACAAACAGTGGCCATAAAAAAAAAAAAATTGGTTTATTTGCTTTAAAAACATTAAATATGACACAATATTAATCAGGGTTTTATGTTATAATTTGTATATCACAAGAGGTTTTTTTAACATTTGAAAATATATGGATACAATTTTTAGTCCTCCAATAGAAAGCATTATAGTGCACGTTTGCAGTGTTAAATATGAATTCGGTAAAAAAGTAATAGTATGTATTGTATGTACGTAATACTGTATATTGTTTTGGAATGGAATTGCACAACAGGATAGTAATCCCACATTCAATTTTGGGCAATCCCGTCTACTAAAGTGAATTTGCAAGAGGGATGGAGTCCATACAACTCAGTGCACCCTGATGTTCACTGGAGGGGCAGAATACAATGTGGATGGATGAAATGATGATGGGGAGGCAAGGGGGAGGGACCAGTGGGTGAGCAGAAGAGAGCCAATACCCAGGATGTATTCACCCTTCATTTGACAGGCAAACTCTTGCCACCTCACAAGAAACTATGACCATACCATATGATTTGACTTACATGAAGTGATTTCTACATTCGCAGAAAAAGAGGACAGCATTTCTTTGCATTCTGTCTGCTCCACAAATGTCTTGCTACAGTGCCTGTTGAAATTGTGTTATATTTCCCTTGTGCATTAGGTCCATTTCACATTTTTTGAGAAATCTGCTCGTTGTGTGTGTGAGGGAAAATCTTCGCTGGTGATGAGGTGCGGTGTGATGGCCCAGTGGCATAGCATCGGTGGTTCATTGCACAGTGAAATAACAGGTCCAAATGACGGCCTGGATTCCACTTGGGTGGGGATGGGTATCCTCACAATGTATTACTTTCAATGACTAACTCTTCGGATCTGGAATTTAGTTTGTGATATTGTACATTAACTACAAGTATACACACATAAGATTAGTGGAGAAGATAATACTGGATTGAGGTGCCTCGAGGAGTCTAAATGTCTGTCAAATCATAAAGGACATGTTAACAGTAATATTGCACAATCTACATCATCTTGAAAGTCGGAAGGAGAATGACGCTATATTTGTAATGCATTTGAGCAGCTATGAAAGCTCATTTGTTTGATGTCGTATCATTCCAATAACCATACTCCTGTTTCAAAAATGGCCAAAATGATCATTTACCTTTTCTCAGACTGAGAAACTGGAATTAAACTCTTGTTTTTGATTTTTTTTTTCCTTCTGCCTACGGATCCACTGTAAATAGCAAACAAAGATCCACAAAACATGTCAATGGATGCAAAACCTGTAACTTCACAGACTCCGCATCTCTCTGCCCGTCCCTGTCTTCCTGGTTTGTTGTTTTTTTGTTTTTTTTTCTGAAAAGACACTCATCAGGAATTACAGTACTTATTCCTGTTTTCAATTATTCTGGCTGAGGGCGATATGTTTTAATGATGAGCTGACTCTCTGGCTGCAGTCTCCAGCTTTGCCAGCTCGAGCCGTGATGCCTTTTGCACATGTCAGGGTCGGGGCCTAGTTGTAATCTGAGGCTCATTACAGCTGGTGAGGCCAAGAGCAGAAACGGAACACAACTTCTCCCTGCAGCGCTGAATTGCTTTTCCACCACCGGGTTCCCCTTTCTCTCTTTCAGGGTTTCTCTCCTTGTCTCAGCCGCTTCACTGTTTTTCTTTGATCTCTGTCTTTCCTGTCTTATTCTCTCCCTCCCTGTCTCTCTCAATCTCAATATCTTGTTACCCCTCCCACCCCCACTCCCATCTCATTCTCCATTTGTTTCTCTGTGCCTTGCTCTCTCCCCTTCCTCTGCCTCGGCACTCCACAGGGACCTTGCCGAGTGCAGCGGGTTTGGAGTTGGAGTCTAGTTTTATTGAGTTTGCTCAGAGTCCTGGAAGGGCCTATTTACCAATAAGGTCATGATGAGGCGCATCAGGTCTAAGAGCAAATCCTCAAATCCCTCTCAAACCAGCGGGTGTGTGTTTATGTGTGCGTGTTTGTCTGTTGTATGTTCTCATATTTTGCCAATACTGTATATTAGATTTCTAAATCCTTCATAGAGCAAGGTTTATCCTGCATATTGAGAGGTAGTATTGACCGAACTGTGAACAACCTTGATAACCTTGTTAAATGCATCTAACTCTGAATTCATAGCAATGCACTACAAGCTTTTTCCATACATAAAGCGAAGACATAAATCATTCACTGTATATCTTTGGCAGATTTCTTGTATAAAGCTCAATTTTCCTCAAATTGTCATGGTCTCTATCTCAACATCTCAAATGATATGTGCCTGATGTTTATGTACAACCTAGTACAGCTACACTAACATTAAAAGCTAAGTGGATAAGCTAAACGTTGATGTGTTTTAAGTACATTGCACATAATATTTCTTCATTTTAGATAAATCTATAAAAGACATATCAAGGTCTCCTTGCAGTCCAAATGCAAATCACTTAACCGTGTCTCACATAGTATTTTCAGAAGTTTGAGACACAACCAATGTGTTTAAAAACAAACTGACAGCGCACTTTAATATTTAAAGGACATTAGCATAAAACAAAAAATAATGTTGTCATGCTGTTTGACTGTTGCGCTCTGTGAATATTGTATTCATCAGCGTGTGTGAAAATCTTTCTACAATGCACTCGAGATTAGCTAGCGAAAGTAAATCAATGCAAAATCTCACACTGGAGATGACTGCAGTGTAAACAGGCTGAGTGGCATTGATCATCCACAACAGATCCCCAAAAAACAGCACTGTATGCCCACACACAAAAAAAGTGAAGCAATTTACATCCAAAGTATAATCCAAGTAGTGCTTACCGATTCCCTCACTGAAACTACAAATACGTGTCAAACTCAGAATATTCATTATCAGCCTTAAACAATGTGACAGGGTGAGCTGTGGTACTTTTAAAACTGTCCATAGATTTCCATAAACTACGTAATTGTTATCGTGTCTTTCGGCACCATGACAAAAGGTCAAAAGAACGCATTATTAACATGTTGAGAAATTGAAGTTCTACCTTTGGAGAAATACGGAGTGAAAACATTATTTTGGGCAACAGTGGAACTAAGTGTTTTTAAATCAGCACTGTTGATGTTGTGTCGGACTGTCACTGTATTGACAAAGAAAGGGTTTCATGTGAAAAACGTCTCGACACAACAAGGCGATTGATGTCTACAACAGGAGGAGCTCAAGGGGAGGCCTCCATCACAGATATGGATTTAAAAAAGTTGCGCTCGCAGGCATTCCGAATGCCTACATATCCTTATGAGTGCCCTGTAAGTCATTTGCCAGTGAGCTAAAGCATAAAACTGATCCCCTACAGAGACGAGTGAAGTTTGGGTGAATGATCTGGAAGCTTGGCGACAACTACCAATTAGCATTTCACATACCAATAGCCAGCCCTCACATCTCAACTGAACGATTTTGCAGCAAAAAGGAGCTGTTCGCTCCCCATGGCCATTCAGCCATATAGATTTAGAATGATAATTCTTTGCACAGATTAAACGGAATATTGTCAACATAGTTATGTAGCTTAATTAATGTACTCATTTATAATGGTCTCACAGTAAAAATGTGTACAATCGCTTTCAACTTCGAAAAAAAAAACACCAATTATATGCGCCTCCCACTCCCACGGTCTCAACCACTCGTAAATCTGTTCATACCTGAATGAGAATTCCAAATACCAGAAACGTGGTGAATGCAGCATGTTTTCCTAAATCACTCATACGCCAATTAACACATCTGTTCACATCAATAGATGGCACACCATATTCATAAAAAGAAAGAAGAGCTTATTCAGTGACCTCTTCTGATTAGCTGCATTTTAAGAAGTTTGGTCTCTTTATTTTATTTGACAAGTATTTCAAATAAACTTTCCTCGGTCAGACAGATAGAAATGTGGGATTATGTTAAAGAGGGGAATTTTTTTTTTGACTCCTCAGGGTATATACGGATAATTTATCCTTTCCAGGGATTTGTGTCTATCAACTAAGAGTGAAATGTTATAAAAGAAAAGTATATCTGGGAGGAATTTATTCAGCTGTAACTCATCCGTTCCCTTTCTCAGTCTGTTTTTTTGACCTTCTTTCATGTAATAGAAGAGTTGAGGAATTGACTGGTGTGGACAGCTTTTGAATGTTTGAATGCATGAACCAACATGTCAGAATAAAGATAGTGGACTATGTTCAATATTCATGGAAGAGGGAAATAATGGACTATTTGGAAATGAAAAGCTTGGCGTTAAATGAAAAAAATGTTCCTTGTTGAGATGTGAGCTCATATCCCTTGACATGGGACTGTGCTCTTTTCAAAAGTCATTAAAGGGGCTTTTCAAGGAACATAATTATTTACTGTGGGATTATACTAAAAAATATGCAGCAGATAAGGTCTTTAAACCTTTAAATTGTTATGTTTTTATGTTTTCATTAAAACAATTTCCTGCCTAGGTAAAAATACAATCTTATTCAATATATATATATATATATATATACTTATACTCAAAAGCACACGAATGGTGTATTTTATTTTCTCCTAAACCATCCCATAGTTTGATGCAATAAGTAGAGACGCTCCCTTACCGTCATCTCTCTTCTCTCAGCGTAAGCGAATATCAAATTACAAAGCTTTTTCTAAAGAACCTTACCTTCCAAACATAATCAACATCCGTTAATCTTGTAGAGTGTTTTAAGCATGTTACTCTCAGACAGCTGGTCTGGAGGGGGCTACTGGAATTGTTGTTATGGTCACTCAGTACATATGGCCTGGAGTTCATCAAGGTTATGGTCACTCTGTGGGCTGCAAATCTGAGTCAGTGTTGGGAAAATAGAAACATGGATATCATAAAGGAAGACCTTGAGGAACCATGAACCTGAGGAACATCTGTTGGGGAGAGAGAGTGGAGATGTCCAAAGAAGGCTGATTAAAAGACTGGTTTGATGGGTGATACGGGGATAGTGCAATAGATCGGTACCAGTATAAATAAGCCCAAGTAATTCCTGATCCTTATTTTTCTGTCCATGCTTTTCTGCATGTGGTGATGGAAATGTAAAAATCCTATGGATTCACGGAGCAAGTGACTCCAACTCTTGACACCTTACGTATAAAGTCCAAAGATTCACTATCTTGTGTTTCTCTTTACTTTGAAGTCGCCGCTTCATGTCATTTAGTTTCACACTACCTATAATTTGGGAAGCCTCGGAATGAAGTCAACGAATATTAGTTTAGCAATATCGAAAAGATTAAGGCCAACAATAATTGGCATCCCCATCATTTTCCCACTATTTATCATTTAAATATGTCTAACTTTTATCAAACAGTTCATACATTCGTCCATTAAACATTCTAGCCATCAACAGCAAACTTAATATGCACATAACAATTTCCACTTAATCAATGTACGTACATTTTTTTTCTT
>JAFBJU010001160.1:440353-501362 GCA_016785305.1 Colistium nudipinnis
GAAAGAGAGAGAGAGAGAGAGAGAGAGAGAGAGAGAGAGAGGAGCCATTGTGTAAATACAGTCTATGCTCCAATGTAAAACACACGCTCACGCACACACATTTACAAATGGTAACTTGGTCAGAGAGGGGTGGTTTGGTCAGGTGCACATGCGAGTGTAATCACCACAGTCCTTCCTCTGCAGGTGCCACTGAGGAAGCTCAGATGACATCTCCTCACCTAGTCTTTGGCATTTCAAGATGACAGATCAATTATTGTGGTGTATGTGTTTGCGTGGTGATGATGGGACATTGTGGCTAAAGAGGTGATGGCAGCCACATAGTTTAAATCCTTAAACAAGGTAAAGGAATAACAAATGGGGGTAGTGAGGGCACTTACAGTGTGTGTCGACTGATACACGATTGACTTATAGCCCAGATAGAGTAATACTGAGAGAGAGAAAGAGATAGATTAAATAAAAAATAAATTAAATAAAAAATGGTCACTTTATTTGCACTGCATTGCTGTATATGCATTGATATACTTAAAATAGATTCAGGAAGAACAAAGATTAGTTGATTAATAGGTTCAATTACCATATGAAAAGTGCAAAGAAAAGGATGGAGTAAAAACGAGAGGATTATGCATTTAATTAACAAGACTGAGAATTACTTCACAGAGTTTGGACAGCACTTATTCAGGCACCATGAGAGTCAGAAACTAAATGTCAATTAAGCTGTGCCATGATAATGTTGATTCTTACATTTAAAATTAGATTTTTGAATGTATACTCATTCTGTTTTTGAGTCAGAGACAGTGAGAGGAGTGGCATGAATTAAATGCCTTCTGCATCTAACATAAAATGTTGAAATAGTCATTTACATCACCACCCTGGTTCCACAGGTCTTGTCTGCCCCCCACAGGTTGTCAGATAAATAACACACATGTAAAGTTGTGAAGTCAGCCCCATTGTCTGGCCTCATTGCCACCATGATGTCATGGCAAAAGACTGGGGACAGATGATATTATTACATTATTTGTCTGTTAAGATGCTGTGGTCATTCTTCCTGGGGCTATTGTGGTCATTGTGGACAGAATTACAGGGAAGCTAAAACAGGAAAGAGTAGAGCCAGTGATTCATGCTCCAGGGGAAGATCTCTCTCACTTCCCTTTGACACTGCATAAAGATGACTGCAAAGGTCTTACTCTTTACAAGCACAGACTGAAAATAGTAAGTGCCTGGAGGATTTGGCAAATGTTAGCCGTGTCATAGCTACTGGCACTCAAACAATAACTTTGAGCACACTCTTAATAAACAAGTTAAATCTGTTTCTAAACTCAGAATGTATCTACAAAGCAGTGTTTTGTTTGCTAAAACTAATATAATATTGTGAATCAGGAGCCCTGGGGTTTAGGATAACAGTTTCATCTCACACATTCAATGTACCAGTCAGTGGTATTAACAGTAGCCCCTTAAAGACCTTGCACGTTTAAGCTTTTTTTTTTTCTTTTTTTCTTCACTAGCTGTTTCCTGAGAACATATTTTATTAATGGGTTGACTCGACACATTTTGGGACAGAATTTTTACATGCACACTCAGGTTTTTGTTCTGAAATGTCTGAATATGCTCTATTTTAGCAGTTGGCATGTCATAATAGATATAGCATCATCTAGAGGTAGATGGTCTTGAGTCAAAAAATGGGGACATGGTATTCCTATAGGGATCCTTACGTAACCAAAATTCGTAAAATACAACATAGCTGATGAAATGCATGCAAAGCATGACTTACTGCACTACATCACCACTATTACTTGCTGCTCTACAAGAAAAAAAATAATTCGAAATAAATGAAATACGTAAATGAGTATAGAAGACGTGTATTGTTGTAAGGAACACCTCAAAGCTATCATCACAGTAAACAAATGGTATTGCACATATTGATGGGACAGTTTCCTCTTGAATTGATTTTTTGGGAAAAAACCTTTTCTCCAAATGGTTTGTAGCGGTTATTTGTTGTGAATTCGAGGACACTTCGAGAGAAAGGCACCTGTTTTGTATTTATAAACGATTTGGTTTTTCATTCAGATGCATTTCCTTTTGGCCGAGGGAACAGAAGCCATCACTGGTGTCTCACATAGAGGCGTCCTGCAAGCAGAGCAAACCAGTGGAAACAACAATAACACAATATTGTTCATCCATGGTAATTTCATTCCATCTATCCCAACATAATCTATACCTCCTACTCTCTAAAGGGTTGCGGGGGCATCTGGAGCCAATCCAAGCTGAACCTGGGTGAGTGTCAGAGCGCACCCTGGACAGGTCACCAGCCTAACACACGGCCAACACACAAACAACCATTTACACTCACAATCACACCTCTGGGACATGTAGAGACTCCAATTAACCTAACCCCAATGTGCCTGCTTGGTCATTCCTAAACAACTACTTTTCTCTCTTTTAGCCCTCAAGGTATTTATAACCCTAGCAGTCATTTATTAGGTCAGGATTTGGTTTTAAACATATTCTTACGTTAAAAACAAACATAATTAGGTCAGACACACAACTCAAAGAAGAGACATGAAAAAAAACTTCCTGCTGCCAAGCTAAATGTCTCTTTCCTGTGAAGTGCCGTCAACGTGATGTCAAACTTATCATAGATTTATGATCTGTGCCCTGACTTAAACCCAAGGGTTTAACGAAGTAGTGGGGAAATAATGCTTGCTAATGGGAAAAGCGTCCTAAATCATGCAAATCAGTCTCTGAGCCATTAGAAGACATAGTTCTTTTTTTTTATATATAAATTAGCGATGTCTTTTTTTTTCCCTCTCCCTCTCTCTTATTAAGGCCATTTGGCTAGGGCCTCAAATCTATAGGGGAGGTGTGTTTAAGCTAATTGCTCTCTCCCTCTAGTTACGCTGGCCTGTTTGGCCCTGATGAGAGATACATTATTGCAAACTTCTTGGAATGATATTAGCATTTAATAGCCTACAATAAAGTACATAGGGGACACCATATCTGATGTGACAGAGCAATTAGGACTATGTTTTATGAGTGTCCTGCTGTTCCAGAGTGTGGCCTACACTGTGGAGATTTGCTAATTTGCAGCAGGGCTCAAACATCTTTGGACCTTATCTTGGGAAATTGGAGACATGAGAATCATACATGTAATATTGACACTGTTCTTCTGCTACTGCAGACTACTGTAAGTGTAATTGATTTTTAGCACATCAAGACAAAAGCGGTCTCGTTTGATAATTCAAAATGTTTCTTTCTCAAAGATTGAGCAATAGTAGATGGAGGATTTCTGATTAAATTATCGTTCCACTATTGATACACAAAAGCATAACAGACTGTCATAGCGAAAAAACTTTTCTCAAAAACCTAAAAATATTTTCAAAAATATTTCAAAATATTTTCAAAAATATTTCAAAATATTTTTCGTCCAAAATGATATATATCCCAGTGAAACATCACCACCTGAGATTTTAAAGGGAAGTCAACAGAATAAAAAAGCAAATGCTTTGGGATTCCACATCATTTCTCTCCCAGCTCACACTATGCCTTTTCTCAAATGCCAGCTGCCAACATGTCAGAGCTTTAATCATTGTTATATGCAGGAAGATGCAGGTCGTGAATATTAATGTAATATTGATTTGCGTAACAGTGAATTAAATGTTTTGGATAAATGAAATATCAAATTAAATATTGACGGTCGAAACATTTCCCCGTTTATAGAGATGGAAACATAATCTAAGAAAAAAAAGTTCAGCTTTATATAAGTTATGTGTGCGTGAGTGTGCGTGTGCATATAAAGGGATCTTTTGTCAATAAACCTCTTATTGAGCTGCTTACAGGCTGTGCGAATGAAGGTGTTAGATTTTGTGCTGTGTGTGAATATTTCTGTGTTTCCTTGAATGTGTGCTGCCTACTCAATCATATCTTCTGCTGAGGTGTCATTTGGCTGCTCTTAACACAGCAAAACTGTTGATACATGATGCATTCAGACTTAGCCCCATAATCGAGCCACGGCAGAGGAAACCCAGTCGGACTGTAGGAGGCTGAACACAGGAATCTCTAATCCTCCATCCAGTAGATAATCAATCCCTCCACTGGCCCTTGGATGACTCCACACAGCGCCCCCGCTCACCTCTCGTGTGGGAGTCATTCAAATGTGCTATGTCTTTTTTTCTGGTTGTTATAAGATGCAAGAGGAAGATTGTTTTTTAAGACTTAGTAGAATTGCACAAATCTTTCTATATTTGTCTATGTTTCTGTATGCATTTCAAAAGAAAGGGCATTAGAACATCCTGTACTGAAGAGATACACTTTGTGCACCTCGCACGGAGTTCACTGAACTTTGCTCTGCGGAATAACGAGTTGCTAATATCTAACTTTTTTTTTTATCATCATTAAGCAACATGGAGAAGTCAAACATTTTTTATCAGCCATCTCTATAAATCACAAATTAGAAAAAACACAATAACTCTAAGTCTTTGGGAAGGTGGGGAAATAAAAGGCTTTCATCTCAGGAGAAATATTTCATTAACTGAAGGTCAAAAATTCACACGAAGGAGTTGCGAGTAAAGTTCACCCTAACCTTTCTGTTCTGTCCGCACCGTAAGACGCCGCTCTGTGAACACAGTTTGTGTGGTCCAAACCTCCTGGTGTTTTGAATAATCAACAAATAACCGGTTTAATACTTTTGCAGCATGTTCATATTGATGTGTGAAGGTGTTTGGAGTGTTGGTAATCTCCAGTGTACACAAGCAACGTGGTCCTGCCATTGTTTTCCTCCTAATCCTGCCCACTACGAAACCTCCATACACACTGCTGATAGAAGTGGTTGGCAAGAACATCTGGTGGGTCCGCCTGCTCACAAACTGATAGGAGCAGAATCACTTTCTACGAGGGGAGTCGTACTGCAAGAACTGCTCGTCTGAAAAAGTAATTAAGAGCGGGCACTATTCGGTGAGTGAGGAGCACTTGAAAGACGGACAGAAGTCAACAAGAGGGTGCTGAATCTGCTAAAGGTGCTTTTTAATTGCAGTTTTGAAAGAGTGCAGAGCTAAAACTAATAGATAGTTCATACAAAATCCTGAACTAATTATTTATAACTCAAACTATTTATTATCGAGAGATCCCAAGGTGGGTAAATATCACAGCAGTTGAAACAGCTAATAAATAAGGGTCATGGTGCTAATAAGCTGCAATAACGCTTTCTATTTTAAGTCCTGATTTTTGCTATTTCACATTTGCTCTGAGTGAAATCTACCAACTTTATATGAACGAAGTCCTTTCTCAATCGTTTAAATATTAAAAACAGTTTGTGTGTGTTTCTGCTGTCTGCATCTGATTTTTCTCATACTGAAGTGATGGTACTGTCACTGCCGTATACTGTATATGGAAACCATGAATGTAAAAAGTCTGAGCGAAGATGCATAAACTTGCATAGCTTGCTGTCTCTCAGTTCTCCACTGATTTCTTCCACCCTGGGCAAAGTAAATTCCTTGGCTGTGAAATGAGTAATGCGCGTCGTCACGCATCCCTCTCCATCATCAGGAGATTGGGACGTGTGCTGGTTGTACCTCCGAGCGTCAAACATTTGCATGAGCCATGTTAAGCTCATGTGAGTTTAACAAAAGACAAACTACGATCAACTACTCTGGAAAACGTATATTGTGCAATTTGGAGGGTACCTGTGTAAAAAAAAAAAAAAAAGAAAAAGTGAATTGTGCAAAGCTTGGAAACCTATGTGACCTAAATAGCAATGAAAAATGCCCTTAAGTGCAGGTTATATATGTTTTCTTATTTTAGTTGCACAAAACATATATAAAACAAACCAACAATAAAAAAAATTGCTATTATGAACAAAAATGCTGACCTGGCAAGTTCACAGAAATTAGCCTCTAAGAGCTGTGGTTATTTCTGCCCAATCTTCACTGCTCCCTTAACCAACTCCGAACGATTCAACCTCATTAGGTGTGTGGATGTGTGGGAGTTTATAGCAACAAGACAATAATTGGCATTTCGGTTATGATCAGGCAGGGGGCTTACAGCAGACTGATTTACACTTCAAGAAAAAGTGCACAGACAAAAGAGAAAACACACCACGTCTGTGTCTTTGAACTGGCTCATTGACAAGGCTCCGGGAGGGCAATTTCCAAACAGACACACCAAACAGATATTTCACTTTTCTTTTTTTTTTTTTTTTTTTTTTTTACAAAATGGAGTCAAAGCTTATTTTAAACCTGGGGATGTTACATTTTGTATAGACAGCCATACATTATAATGGAGCATCAATCAAATCAAGTTACAGAGCGTGAAAAAATATGGTAGGCTAAGTGTGTTCTAGACTGTGCAAAACATTTTATAAAATATATGAATATTAAAGAAAAGAATAACACTCGGAGATCTTCAATCAACCAAGTACTGTGTTCAAGTAAGGTAACGTGTCTCTTTAGTCCCTGCAGCCTTAACAAACTCAAATAGATGCTGTTGTCATTCACAGTGCATCATTGTTTAATGATTTCTTTGCTTTCGATCAAATTAGGCCAAGAACTAATTGACCGTAATGGAAATTAGTTGACCACTATTGTCATAAGCTGCCGATGCCACTTGCCCCCATCTCGCTTTTTTTTTTCATGCTGATTTCTAATTGTTGACCTGATTGCTTGGCCTTCCAGTGCTGTGGTTGCCATGCTAAAAAGCTAATTATTGAATAACAATGTAGTCTCAGATAATTCAATCACTGCAGACCCTAATGAACACAGGGACCCATAACAAGCGCTTGATATTTCAATTCTACTTGCCTCTGTGCTTGACAGTTAGGGTCTGCATGCGTTGCTCGGTTTGCTGTACATGCGCAGCGAGGTTAAACAAACGTGTCCTGTAGTCAAACATGGGGGATTGAAGTCTTGTTAAAAGTGCTAATTTTTTATCCATGCGGTTTATTTCATGCGGGTTTTATTTATTTACAGGTTAACATGCTTATCTCACTTTCTGTTGTTTTTTTAGGTAATAGCTTTTTTGGTAATTAATATTTTTTTCATTGGGTTCCTTTCTGACCCACAGCATTTTGATAGTAATAAAAAAAGGGGTCTTAGTTATCTTTCCCTTGTGAACAATTTCACTTTAGCTAAGGGTTGTCAAATGTATTGGAATAAATGGCAAATAATGACCAAGCACATATTCACTGTTTACTGAGCTCTTACTCTAGATGTAATTGATAGAACGCGCATATATGATGTCAGCCTAATCTTCACAGAGCCCACCATTTAGAGCCTCCCATATAAATCCCATGATAAGGAGGAAGGGGTCAAACGAGAGTTTAAAAGGGATAAAGATTCAGGCCCTATCATGAAGGGAACACATCCTCTGATTTAGCAAAGCTGAACACTGCAAAGTGAATCAGGGAAAAAAAAGATTTGGAACATGGGCATTTCGTATAAAAGTTCTTATTAATATGAAATAAATGTAGTTCCAATTTCCTAGCACAGAGGGATTTGGTGTCACAGAGGTTCATTTCATTGGCCTTTTGACACGACTAAATCAAATGCTGAGGAATCCATTTTCGAATCATTTGACGGGCAGACGAGTTCCACAAGGCTTGACGCTGCTGGCAAAGGCCAGCCAAAGCTTTATCCCTTATTTAATGTCTGCTAGTCGATACGAGACAGAGCGAGGAGAAGAAAGGAAAAGTAAGAAAGTTTGAAACCAAAGAAGTTCTGCAAGGATATAAGCCAAACCAAAGAACATGGTCAATAGCGTGGTATGTATATATAATGAAAGCAACAGAAAAGGAGCAAGAGAGAATCTCCCGTCTTAGATGATGCCCCCACCACACTGCTGGAAGCCAAACGAACGTTCTGATTTTTTTTTTTTCACCATGAAATGGACGGTTCTGAAGCTTTACTTTGACACGGGGAGAATTAAGCTGGTTTGACCGGGCTTACGGGCCCAGTTATCACATCCCCCAGCCGGACACTGTGCACACAGGCTGAGCCCAGCAGAGAGGACAGAGGAAGAGGACTTGAAAGCAGGTGCAGGATTCCTATGGCATAATGCTGACTTGAAAAAAGACTAGCTGTCTGTACTTTAGGCTTTATTGGTCTCTGTCAGACAAAGCACAGCCAGAGGCGGTGCATCGGAGGGAGGGCGGGGGGCAGGTGCGGCGGAGGGGAGCAGTCCTCGCAGCAAGATAGTCTAAAATTTCTCAATTCACCTCGCCGAAACTACATACACTTTTAACCACCTACATATCAGCAGTGTCTTTCAGACACCATCGTATACCTGTGAAATTACTTATGACCATTGGCTTATAACTGCGCTATACATCATTCACGTGTGAAAATAAGTTATTGTTTATTACCTATGCCTATATCACCACATGAAACATTAACTGAGGCTGACAGTTCCATTTCCCATCCATTAATTGCTCTATTAGTGGGTTTACTGGGTCTCACAGCTGAGGTCCCAGCTTTTAGCCAGAGGCTAAACAATATCTCTGTGCAGGCAGCACTTGTATTTTATTCATTTCTAAGTTCATTCATTTTTCTCTGTTATTCTGGTAAATGGTGTCTGCACGGAGGCGCGCATGCACATGCCTAACACTCACCTGCTATGATGAATATGCATACATGCTGCACAGTGCATATGGCACGCGAGTAAAGCCAACATCAACACGCACGCATGCAAGCACAGGCACATGCTCCAGTGGTAGAAAGAGGAGGCCAGCGTGTTGTTTATGGTTTGGTAAACAGTTCTGTAAATCATTAGTGTCTCTCTTTGATAGCCATTCAAGGTTACTTTATCTCAGATTTGAGCTCTGTATATGAAAAGCTAAAGTGACACACACACACACACAAACACGCATCCACACACACACACCCTGTTGAGTCTCACACTCTTGTGTGAGGCACAAGCCATAAACATAATCCATTTAACTCCAAAACCTCTGCTTTTTTGCTTTTATCTCCACAGCGCTGGCGCTTGATCTGAGATGAAATTTTCTAAACCTGCAGCACCCACATCTCTGTGCTCTGTGCTTCATAAATCAAGCCCTCTATCATTCTCACCGGCCCAACACGTTTTTCCTTGGAAATGAAGACATAGTAGAATCAATTAGGTTTGATGGACCTGGCGCTGCTGTGGTCTTTCATGTGCAGTGCAGTTTAGCAGGTTATTGCTGTGAGAGCAAAAAAGGAAAGTTTTATTATCACTGGAGTGTTCCATAATGTAATATTTGAGGAGACCCAGTACTCCTATGAATGTCTTTTTCACGACGGTCAATGTCTTCACCCATCAACTTTACACACATCAAAAAAAGCTTAGTGAAATGTATGGGAACAGAGTGCACCTTAAATGTTCTATTTGGATCAATTTACCTTGCCCCTCCGTCTCTTTCAGATACTCTTACGATTGTGTTTTTTTTGTGTTGAAAAAGCCCCTTCATCCTAAGGGAAGAAGATTTGTCGCCGCTCTCCCATACAAAACGCCACTGTACACTTTCACCTTATGCCTGCTGATTTGCAGTAATGGAGAGATCTATTGACCATGAAGCTCTACAAACCGTACCTGCATCTAATATGGTCACTGTATTTTGTTGAAAGCCGCGGATATTAGGCAGGTAAATCAAATGTCACGGACAATCAAAAACAAGCCCATATGGTCTAAAAGTTCCAAAGTGCCCATTCGCACATGATCTCGTCTATATAGATGAATGTAGTGGAAACCACTGGTGACCCTTGGGTTTGCCTGTGGGTAGCTGGAAAAATCTACCAGCTGAATTCTTAGTGTCAGTAATATTGTTCCGGAAACACCTGCTAAGGCGAGGACTACCAAAGACTTGGTCCCTAGCATTATGACATGCAGGCATGATCATAATGATGCCTGAGGTTGAATGGTCTGGGCCATGAATAATGATTGCCAAGTACTGATGTAATCATGTATTAAGCATAGATTAGAATAAAGAACAACAACAAATTATACTGGACATGCGGCTGTGTTCTGGTTATTTTTTTGTCTCTGAAAACACACAATTGACTTGGAGAATACAAGTAGTAGACTATTCACTTGTCTGCCCTTGTGCCTGACCCATCTCTCTCTTATAATTCAAGTACCTTGCGTAAGAATTCTTGACTTTACGGAAAAATTGGCTGGATGTAAAAAAAAAACGGATGATACAGTGACACTGTTAACGGTCAGATATATACTAGCGAAATCAGCAGGGAATTTTAAAACAGTTATGCAACGTGTGGTTGCATAGAGATACACTGAACAGTGCAGAATATCAATTTATCAATTTATCATCATTTATCAATTTAGCTAAACAAAAAATATGCAGTTGAGATGTTTTACTTAAGTAGATTACAGTGTCACCATATTAGCATGTTTGCCTATAGGAGATTAATCTATCTTTTCACTATTCTTCAATGGTCTCTCCTAAATTATGTGATGATCTACAGGCTGGCTTTAAAGCCACAGTGACATTATTCATACACATACCAGAAATTATGACTCTGAGTGTATGTCTCTCTAATATCGCGCACTAGGGAAATTATGATTTTTTATTACAACCACAGTCATATATTTGATTAGGTCATAAACATTACTTCTTTGTGCTTCCAGATCTAAAAATGATTCACTTCCATTGGAGGGGCATTAATCATACAATTAAAACTGTGAAAATTATTACAGAACAACAACAAGAAAGCGACAGCAACTAATGACATATAATCTGTAGTGAATCTTAATTCCTATAATGATCTAACTGGGCTAAATATAAATCTTAGTATGAAGCGCTTTTGTCTGGGTATATATCAAAGTAATATATCAAAGTTGTGTCAGGCTGAACAAAGGTCTGTAAATTGACATACTAAGAAGAGTAAAACAGTAATAGAATAAGCAATGAGGCTTGAATGGTGTTAATTTGTGGCATCTAAACAATTTCGGCCCAGGATCAAGAATAAAGGAAATCCATCTAAATTTCGCTATATCCATTCTTACCACCTTAACACACAGAACAAGTAATATATTTTTCCAACTGAGATAGTGCGGAATTTAAATTAACGAGTTCCACAGAATCAATCCATATAGGTCTATTCTGTCACCCATTACTTTTGATTCAAAAAAAGCCAGATAAAACCTCAATATGCAGGCATGGCCTATACTTGAAGATAGTCATCCATGTGAATCCTGCCTATGCTTAACAAGCCCCAGAGAGCATGAGATGTAAAATAGAGAGAAAGTGGAGGACGAAATAAATTGTGAAAAAACGTAATGGCACAGAAAAAGATGTCAAAAGCACAAAAAGGGAATGAGGAAAGACAGAAAAGCAGCATATGAGAAATAAAGATTAGCAGACACGGAGAGAAAGAGTAAGGCAAAGAGTAAGCGCACCACACATATGACAGATATACTTGGATGAAGAGCTTCCACCCAAATCCATCATGATGAAACTCTCCTTTGCACCAGGGGGCCTTCCCTCCTTTAAGGTCTGCAGGCTTTGATGACTATCATTTTAAAGGTCTAAACAGCTTATTCTCAAAACATGTGTAAAAATGGGAATGGGATTTTTGATGTTGGAGAAAAAATATCAGAGATATAGGGCTGATGGAATTTTCTGCGTGCAACAAATTGTGTGAATGTAATATGTTTATGGTTAATCCTTGCTTTTAATGTTTTTTTTATTTATATATTAATTTCATTTTTTTTTCAAAGGTTCCACCGAAACCCCCCTATATGTGCATCAGTCTTATATATAATATAAAACATTTTTTTTGGTCGTGTGCAAATAGCACGGCCAGAGAGAGTGGACAAAAATATTCCCCAGCTTTAATTCGTTCGTCAGTGATTTATTATGGCGTTTGGTTATGGATATAGATGCACATACTGTTGCAATGCAAATCATTACTGCCCTCCGGAAATATATGAAACTATGGCAAACTCAAAAGTCAACCATTTGCAAATGATTTCCATCAACATATTGGATTATTAATCTTAGGTCTTGTCACCTTTCACCCTAGAAGCAGTGAGCTGGTGATCAAATGCATTAAATTACAAAAAAGAAAAACAAAGACGTAGGGAGTCCAATTTCATTGTCCAGTGGACATCAGCACGTTTCCTCAAACAAGGTCGAGTTCAAAATTGTAACCAACCGGTTCTGCACCTGACCTTGACCCCTGACCTTTACGGAGAAGGCATGGCTGAATTCAAACAATAATCAATACAATATATGAGCCGGACACACGAGTGTCTCAGAAATTGTCTGTCAGGGTGAGAGTGAAAAAAGAGACATGAGCGACACTATTCTACACTAATAGGTACTTTGCAATCAGAAAACACACACACACACACACACACACATGCACAAACAGCTGTTGTGCTGTTGAAGCCAAATGCCATTATTCTAATTCAAGACTCAAGCAGCTCTGGACAGCAAGAGGCAGTCGTTGGATAGCCACACCCTTCAAGCCAGTGACACACAGTCTGTCCCTCACACATACATGCACACATGTGCACACATGCATAACAACCCCTCTCAGGCCATCTCTTCACCTTGCCCCCAAAACACCCAGAATCAAAATGTATTCATTCATTTATTCATTCATCCAATCATTTTGGCCTCTTCACCATTTGAGAGGAGGTGAATAGGCCCATTGTGTTGCAACCTGTGTACCTCTACCCCTCAAGCACTCTGGCCAATTTTTGCTCCCATGCTGTCCCCTTAAGAGGAGAGTGCTGAAATGAAAAGCCTTGTCCTTCTTTCTCCCTCCCAATCTCCTCCCCCCACTGCCATCATCCTCCCATCCTCCTCTCTTCTCCAAAAACAACCCATAATGGGGGACTGGAGGCTGTCTATCTATTTTTCTGCCAAAAGAGGAGAGAGAAAAGGAGAGAGAGAGAGAGAGAGAGAGAGAGAGAGAGAGAGAGAGAGAGAGAGAGAGAGAGAGAGAGAGACCAGCAGTGAGCTCATCATCCTTGATTAGGCCTGTCACCACCAGGTAGGAGGCAGCAATTAGCCTTGGCCAGGCCTGTTCCACTGAGACACACACATGCACACATGTCCACACGTGCTTCCCCGCACACACACACACATGCATAATTACGCAGACACAACAGACACTCATTCAGACACACACCCATACACTTGGGAGACCGACTGAATGAGTGCGGCATCTGTTAGAGAGTGATTTGGCTGCTGAAGTGAAAGGAAGGATGGATGAATATGTGGCGAGAAGGAGAGGAGCAGTGGCGCTCTGGCATGCAAGGATAGAGAGCAGGAAGATAAGTCATGGTGAAGGACAGATGAGGGGAAGGCTGGAAAAGCTTTTAAAAAAAGAAGGAGACAGGAGAGAGGACGGGTGTAAGAGAACGTTGAGTTAAAGAGGGGAGGAACAACAACAAGTGGGGATGATAATGTTAAAATAGGTGGAGGAGTGGCAGGAGTTGAGGGAAGGACAGGGGTAATGGAAGCACCGAGTAAAAGAGAGGAGAGAATGAATCCTGAAATTAAAAGGGGATTAAAAAAAAGAGCATGGCCGCTTGGACCGATAGTTTGTGTCGGGACAAAAGAGGGAATGATGGGGCGAGGCACGGAGGGAAATAAGGGACGAGCAGTTGGAGAGGAGAAATGGGGCGAGTGTACTCAGGAAGGATGAGTGGATGGCGGCAGAGGAGGGGAGGACAGATGGGGTGAGGAAAGGAAAAGGAATGCATTGAGCAAAAGACAGGAGGGGATGAGGGGTGTGGGGGGTGGGACACGGGGTACTGAGATGGACGGGGGAGAGGAGATTGGCTGTTTGGTTTTGATAGCATGTGCCAAATCGATTGTGGCTGACTAATCCAGTTAGTTATGGCAGAGGCATGCAGAAGAGGCGCTTATGGGGGTGTTAGGTTAGGGCTGTGTGTGTGTGTGTGTGTGTGTGTTTGGTCTGTCTTCAACTGTGTGTCTGGGTGTATGTTTCTTGCCCCGTGTGTCTACATGAGTGCGCGTGCGCGTTTGTGTGTGAAGCATGTCCAAAGCTGACATGAGGCAAAGCTACCGCCATGCTGTGAGACTTTGCTCTTGGAGAGAGAGAGAGAGAGAGAGAGAGAGAGAGAGAGAGAGAGAGAGGAGGAAAAAAACACAGCGAACATTAACCGATCCTAACTCACACATGCCCAGGATAGCCACTCGAACATTCTAAATCAAATGGCTTTTTGTCTTTTTCTTTTTTTTTACAAGATATTTAAGGCTGATTATAACAAAAGCAATAGCCACGAAATGTAAAATGCTGTCAAAATTCTTTCGGCTAAATATGGCATTAATTTGATTCTTTTAGGAACTCATTCTAAAGCCCACACAGATGAGGACAGACAAATTTCAGCAGTCGCAAAAGAGAAAAAAAATTGTCAGCTGAACGTGGCGCTGTTCATGTTTTCAGACTTTCCTCTGGTCATTTCTATACCATCCAAGAAATATGGTACGATAAAAAAAATGTTCCTGTGTCACATTCCATTTGAAGACATTGTCAAAAATGATTGCTACGGCCTCGGCGGTAATGGCAGCGGCGCTATAGGGTGCTTAGCATGCTCTGGCCCCTTAGCCTGCTCTTTACAATGAGCCACTTATGTAGAAAAGGGACGCTGGCATGTTAAATCACTTCATCTATAATTGCCTGCATTTACTTCTCCTTAGAGGGCCAAACATGAGAAATTCTCCCAGGCCCAATAAATGCTGCTGCTGACCGTATTTCTGATTAGGCGCTGGGGGCGGAGGAAAGGATTTGACGCTCATTTTTCACAAACAATTTTTCCATTTTTCTTCACAGGCAGACAGTTGGCATTAGATTAGGGCAGGCCTAACAGAGGCAGGGCCGCTAGCAAATTGTGCGGCTTGAAGGGCAAATGCCCCTCTGAATTTATCAACTTATGGCTCCAGTGAGCTGCGAGGGATGGTGATGACCTTAAGATACCCTCCTAAGGATGCCTTTTACCATCACTCCACGCTGCACACAGACGCTCTTTACAGGGCCATAGGCTACTCGTCTGAATGAGTGCAGAGTTTTTTTTTGAAGTTTCATTTCTAATAAATCTATAAGTAAATTGGCTATACATAGCTGTAGTTGTTTTTTGTTTTTTTTGCGTTTTCCCTCGTAACTGTACCGATAGAGCGTGCATAGCACACATGCATCATTTCCCTACGAATATATGATTACACACAATAATGATGTGCACGTCCAATGTGGGTTTAGGCATTATGATTCATCCACTCACCACTTCTTTTATATTTATAATAAAATTAGACCTGCAGCTAAAACAATGTTTCTTTTCGAGAAGAAAGTGGAAAAATGGCAATACAGTTATCAATGTGTCATTGTGGTACAGTTGTTATTGGTAAGCAAATATTGAACTAAGTGATGATGGTCTTTATGGGCTGATTTATTCATCTGGATTAAATCGGGACGCAGAGTAAGACCAAGACAAGCATGTGTACGCATGACATGTGAACAGTCATGTGTAATTGTGTGCCATCGTGTGAGAAGCAGAAGTATGTTCGGCCAAATACACCATCACTCACTTTCTTTGACAACTCCATATAAAGAACTGTTGTTCCATGATCGTAACTCAACTGGACAGACAGATACAGGGGGGGAAAAAAAGTTTAAAAGCTCTTCCAAAATATACTGTACTGTAGCAGCTGCTTTTACTGTAAGAACCTGTTGTACGGTTGAACGAAATGTAGCTAAATGAATACATTGTGCCTTTTAAACTTCCAGTAAATTATACCATGTGGCATAAGGTGGACTTGCGCGCACACACACGCACAGGCACACAAACTTTTCTCTCAATAGTTGTGAGGACACTCATTGGCAGAATGCCTTCTCTAGCCCCCCAGCCTAACTTGAGCAGCACAACTTTGTACCTAACCATTAACCTTAACCCCCAAAATGGCCTCATTACGATAGAACCAAAATTGCACCAGGTAACTTGATTGCACCATATGCTCATAGAGGAATGTATATGTCTCAGACCAACAAAATATGATTTTTTTGTCCTTTGGTGGTAATATGGAGTAAACAAGTTTGAGTGTCATTGAGTTTTCTGAGGACGGCAATGGGTTGGGTTGCACATTTGTTAACATTTTCTGTGCGTGACCACAACATTGGGCTCCATAAGGTAACCATAAAAGACTGCTACTAGCCGTATGATAATAATGCGTGGATAACCATGGGCATATTACATGTAAGATTTAATGCTCTTACAGAGTCATCTATTCTTGGTGTAATTATCATGCAATCTAGATAATCAAAATGCCCCTTAGTAGTGTACAGTGAAAGGTCACCCTTACTAATGCCCATTATATGAAAAATGAGGTGTTTCAAATATATGCTAATGTCATAAACAGCAGTAGCCAGCCCCCAGTATGAGGCACCAACCATGACCCACTTCATCATGTGATCTTTCCAGTCATATTCTACCTGTAAAAAGAGGCTGAAGATTGAAAAGTGACCTTTTTTTTCACAGACAGTGAGATCAGAGTAAAAAAGTTATGGTAGTAATCAGACTATGAATCACATTTTGTATAGCATGAACACCACAAACATATTTACAGAACGAAAGAAAGAAGACACATAATGATGAAAAACATAAAAAAAAAATTATCAAAATAACATTCAGCACTTTTTTTTGGTCTACAATGGCTGTGGATTTGTGGGGAAACTGGACAATTACTGAGGAAATTGGCTGAGTCTATGTGTTTTTCCCTCCATGTGTTTATCTGTCCCCAGGCTCCATTTTGTAAAAGAGGAACGACTTAAATCCTGAATGAGGGCCTCAATCAAAACATGGAAGGGACGGCCTCACCCGGCAGCACCCACTGCACTACAATAATTCCTTTGTCAGTCGTTTCTACAACTGATTATTACAGATCTCATAATTTTCTCAAAGGAATGCATCACTGGAACAATTATAAAAATAATGGAAATAAATTGCCACCTTCATTTTAGTGGTCAAGGATTTCCTTTTTTGACGTGCGTTTTAGCAGAAACGATTGAGATTCATACAAAGACTATAGCGAGGTTCAATAGATATGCAGCTGTTAAGTAGCTGGTGATTCTAGGTAATATTGAATTGATATGAAGCACATTTAACTGTTGTGATTGGGCCTATAAAAAGAATTAATATATATAGGCTCGAACTCTGAGTTACTGACTCAAGCTATTTTTGTGATCATTTAGAGACACTATTCAATACTTTGTTGCTTATGGAAGGTTGTACTATTTTCTGCGTTTGATGAGTTGAAAATTGCTATACATTTCTAACAGGTTTCCACTCATCAAAGTGCAAAATGCAGCCATGCATGGTCGGACTCAGTTTATATGGGCCATAGAAACTAATGGAGTGTGACTTGAATGCTTTCTGAAATAAATCAATGCAATCCCTACTTTCAATATAGGTTGGGTGATGCGTCTAAAATATAAATAGCTACGTTTAACTGTGTACGGCTTGCATTCCTCAGAGCATAAGTGATTTGTCACGTTGAAGAAAAACACATGCTTATCCACTGTCAGGGTCCAACATAATTAGTTATAATTGACCCAGTGCTAACCAGAAGCCCCAAAGGCTTAATCCTTTATCCTTTTACAGTTCACTCTCATTGCATGTTTAGCTTTACAATATGCGCTCTTCAGCAACCTGATGAAATACGTGTAGATCATTACATTTTAGTGCAAGGTGGTGACACCCAACTTGACTAATTAACCAATTTAGGCTCACATATAATCACAATGGAAAGTCAAACCTCACACCGAGGTGCAATAATAGCATACAGAAGTCGGATGTTCTTGTCCATCATTCAGCTCCAAAATAACAAAACCGCTTCTTCTTTGGCAATGTGAGCGTTGGAAGTCTATATTGTGGAATTACCTTTTGGAGTCCACAGGTGGAGTATAAGACCCTCCAACACTCCAAACTTCAACACTGAGAGCATAGCTTGGGCTTGAGAGTATCCTCACCACCTGCTCATTGCCCATCTATATATATATACATACATACATACATAAATATAATAAGGCATCAATTTATGTTTCAGTCTCCCATCACAGACTGTTGTGTAATGTGTAATAATGACACGTCTGGTCCAATCTTTGTTCTTAAATGTCTTAAATCACATAAAGCTACCTAAATGTAATAGAGAAAACACAGATCTTTTAGAAATCAATGCAATTACAGCAATCAACAAAATCAGGCTATTGCCTTGGACCTCCGGGAACTGAGTGAGCCAAACATATGAGTTCAAACCGCACAATTGCCTTCGCTTTTGCTGTTCAAGCTGTTATGGCTGCATTAAATTACAAACTCTCTTTCATAAACACAGGTATTGCAGGCTTAGGCTGATTCAATTCACGACCTATAAAAACACAGGACAGGGGCCTGTAATCAATGGATCATTTCCACGTTACATGTCCTGTGGACTTCTGCGGTGTGAAATGCAATCAAAAGTGTCAAAACCTATAAACTTCCTCTCACAGTGTGTGTACATGTGGGCATGTGCATGTGCAGGTGTGCGCGTCTTATCTTGCCACTCAATATCCACACTATCGCTCACCGCTCTCTGAACAACAAATGGAACTAACCGCTGTGGTGTGAATCCAATTTTCCACACCCAGTAGGTGTCATTGTGTGCCTTATGTCAACCTTTTTACTTCATCATTGTAATTAAAACATTACTTTAGCTTATGGTGATCATACTTAATATCAAAAAGTAGAGCTGAGCTGAGCCGAAAAATCCCTCGCCCCAATATTTTACAGTACTAATCTTAATATATTCACATCGGTGAAACCAGCCACTTCCACGTCCAAAAGCATTCACTGCATGATCTGGCACCAATGAGTGTGCCAAGAATTATTTGATCATTGTCCACATACTTAGATTAAAATAGTGCCAAAAATGTGGTTTACTGCCTCAGTTAGCATGTTTATATTTACTTTCTGGTTGACAGACCTATGTATTCACATTATGTATCATTAACACATGCTTTTTATGATTCATTATATTCAAAAACACAGTATTAACGACACACAAAAGAATTTCCAAGGCTCTAATCACCAATTGTAATACTAGACATAAGGAAATAATACAGCTAGTTCAAAAATATATATCTTGACCACTATAACGTGTTAAGACTTGGGGATAAGAGAAATTATTAAATTTCTTTTTCTTTTTTTGGCGCTTGCTAATGGCATTACATCTCTTTGTTATGCCTCGCTGGTGCAGACAGCAGTCCCTCAGTAATTAAGTACAAATGCTAGGGAGAGAAAGAGATCGAGAGAGGGAGAGAAAGAGAAAGAGGCAGGCTCAGCTGGTTCCCTGAACATGAAAACAGGTCTAATTAACAGCGCTGACTTCACACATGAGATTGACTCAAAGGGGAGTGAATTGCAGCAATTACTCACAGAGCAGAAACTTCTGCCCATTTATTCCTTTTAAGGCGAAGCAAAAATTCAAGAGGAAGCAGAATTGAAATGTCTTGTGATCTTTAAAACATGTCTCAGGTATCGTAATATTTATACTTGGTTTATATTTCCTCTTAACACACATGGAGAAATCTCGAAATCTTTCCCTCTCTAAATAGAGCGGTACATTTAGAGAGAAGCTTTTCTAAAATGTGTGTTTCATTACTCCCTCATGCAACCAAGTGTGTCTGCTGTTTTGAGGACAAAGGCACACATCTATTTCGCCTAAAATGTAGGCCAATCAAACCCGCCCCCCTCCAATTTCACAATGGAGAAGTTACCTAGTTTGTGTTCATAGTGCTTTGTCATCAGGTTTGTCTGACAAGAGATGGAGAAAGAGAAAAAACCTTCACCATTCTCCTCCCGCCTTTTTTCCTTTTCACAGTGTGGTGTGATAAATGGCTAGTCAGCGTCCCACCAGAAAATAATATAACCCAAGCCTCCGCTGTCTGTCCAGGCCTCCTGCCTCTAATTCTGCCATTGTAGACCATTCTTCTTTTGCTTTTTTTTTTTTTTTTTGCTTTTTAACTTGCTCTGTCCGCGAGACACACCCCACCTGGACACACAACCACACACACAAACACACACCTCCCACCCATCTTAACCCTATCTCTTTTTCGGTCTGGAAACCCTACCTTCCACCTCCCATTTTAACTCCGTGTACATCATCCCACTCCCACAACCCCCCGCCAGAATAGAGAGAGAAGCCAACATTATTCTAGCAGTGGAGCAGGTGAGGGTTAAAAGGCGACCGTGGCCTAGTCTTCCAGGAATTAAAGGGAAAGAGCTCGGGGAAGCAGGGGATAAAGACGGGGCCTGTTTAAAATTCTGACACCTCTCCGCTATAAAGTAGGATTTCTGAGCCACTTGGGGCACGGGGAGGAGGAAAAGAGACTTAAGCAGATGCAGAGGGTAAATGCAGGGCTTTGTTATTTCTGACAAGCCCACAGAATGGAAATGTCATTAACCGACTGTAAATATTCAAACTCCATCTCCCTCGCTCTCACTCTCTGATGGAGGCTTTTTACAATGTTGTTTTGTCTTTAGGCGTATGCATAGATAATCCACGTAGTGCACGGAAAAGAATCTCTCTGAGACTTATATCAATAATTCAGGCATATAGGTAGGAAGGGGAACGGAATCTGTGCGCAAGGCTTCCTACATAGAATTATTCATTTCCGTGTATTTTGTAAGTGAGAGCCTTTTAGAATTATAAATCCTTGAAATGGGAATAAAGTCCTGCACAGTATAGCCGGCGAAGTTTATGAAACCGGTAGATTTTGTATGAGTAGGCAAGTGTGTTACTTTAAGATGACATTTTGACCTAAAGACTATGCCAGAGTGCACAGTGGGATAGATTGCATTGTACACGTGCATGTGCAGAGTTACAAGCATTTGTTTGCATACACTGTATGGTTACACATAGACTGGGCAACGTGATAGAAATACGATAATACAGGAAAAAAGCACGAGGGAAAGAAAAGGGAAGTGAAGATAGCGTGGAAGACAGACAGTTAGAGAAGTGAGACCTGCAAGACCAAGAGAAGAGAGACTTAGAACAGGTGACTGTACGGACCCCAACTCGGCACAAAAGGCAACCCAAGCAGATGACAACACTTTCAGCCAACATCTTCAAGGACAAATGGAATAGTGCTGGCAGCCACAGAGCACCTTAGGGCAGCCAGCGGAATCACTCTCCACCACCAGCAACATATATTTGTCATTTAGCCCTTGGCAATTCGGTTCCCTCGAGACATTTGGAATGCCTCATCAAATGATGCCGATGTTCCCTTTCGCTGGTTTTGTGTTGTGTGCCCAAAAGCTGCAAGGCACATTCATCTTTGGAATAACCCAATCCCTTTTCTTTCCCTCTCCCCTCGTGGCTATGTCGAGAGGCCTCGCTGATGTGGGTTATTTGTCCCCTCGTGCCGAACACATGGAGTAAGTATATTTGAGTTGATGTTGTTGCAGTGTGCTGCACACTATTGCAGCAGATTGAAAGACCTAAACCGATGATGCTCTCGAATGATTTTAGACATGCGTGCGAACAGCATGGGGAACTCGGCCGTCGGTCAGTTTTCCGATTTGCTCCACACGGAATTGTCTCCAAAAGGACATGTTGGATTGCCAATGAAATGTTCACGGCCTCCATAAGTTAAACCCTACCATTCAATCAGCTTGGCATCAACATGCTTATTTAATAACATGGCTGTAGACTTTTGGACTTGTTAGGATTCCACAGACAAGGTGACAAGCCAATAAATGCATGAGTGTTAATAACACAAAAGTGAAGTGGAGTACTTGTTATCGAAATATAAAAACATCACCAAAAATGTATGAATATTAAAATAATGTAGAGGTTGCCCCACGATAGCGGTTCCACTTCCAAAAAAAACATTAATTGTTGCAGTAGCTTAGGTGGCTGCTACTCCGACAAACAACGGTTAAACTAATTCTGTATCTATAGCAGACAGAAACAGAATTGTAATGGAATAGTCGCGCTCATTATCTGTCCATTTAAAGTCAGAGAAATCCATTCAACACACTGCAGCTCTGCGCAGACAGCTCGTTATGAAGAATGGAAAAGGTACTGAACATCAATAGCATGCATGACTTATTTTATGAGCCTCGCACACAGTTAAACTGGTGACATTTGGCCTTTAATGGGCTGGCTGAAAACTCGTATCCCTTCTAACTACTGAATGAGGACTTCTAATGAACACCCAACCAGCTAAGAGAGTTAGTGGCCAGTACTCACTGAACTGAGAAACCAGGAAAAAGGCAATTATCAAGTTTCCCCCAAACAGCACCCAACGAGGATTGCTGCCCAGAGCGATGTTTTTAACCTTGGTTTTAGGATGCTGGTTTTACTGCAGCAGCCGCCGCCCTGCAGCGGTTTTCATTATTGCACAATCACCAATCGCACTGTTTTAGAGACACACTTTCCTAAATGTGATTCTCCAAAGAAGGTGTAAATCAGAAGTCCAAATACATTTAAAAAAAACGCAACATAGGCTCATCCAGAGTTCACATGCAACCCGTTTTGGGTCATCAATCTGCAGCCTGAGCCAACAAACCTCTTCATCAGCTCCTTCATGAAGGCCACACCGAAGCATCTCTTTGACCCGGCCTGCTGTAAACCGCGAGCAGGAACACACACTGTACCATCCATCGCATGTTTAATACTTCGGCATCACTTTTCATGCCTTCATTTCTTGCACGGGACTGCGCTATTGATCTACGAGCGACGTGATTGGACAGCGCGATTAATGACCTCGGATGAAAGAAGTATTCCTCTGTGGTCCATTTCCTGAAATGCCACTAGATTACCTTCCACCTTCCACCAGAGCTTTATCATCAGTGTGAGTGATGCAGGGGCAGCAGGACTGAACAAATGACGGCCCCTAAGTCACAAGAGAGCCGTGCACGTGTAGAGGTAGGGTAATTTTTGTAATGAGCAAAGTCTCCATCATTCTCCCGCTTCCTCTTCTCCCAGTCTGCATCCTCACTCCCTGGCTTTCCTCGCCCCTCCCTTTGCTCCAGCTCAAGTCCTCAATTATTTTCAGACTGCCAGGCAAGGCACTGTGGGGGCGCAAGGGACCATTTGGACTTAGTACATTAAAGAATTCATGATTTGAAACCACCACAGCCCACCCTGACGACTCTATGATATGACTTTTCAGTGCCTGAAGCTGCTTCCTTCTTTCCTTCCTTTCCACCAGACTGGCTTTCATTCCCCCGACGACTGACATTGATCTATCCTTGAGTCTTTTAGCTCCAGGACTCCCATACCTTAAACTTCTGACTCCTGACCATTAAAAGAAACAGAGCAGCCGATATTTATGAATCTGTCCGTAATGATTTCCTTGTCCGTTTCTCGTGTCGCCATCTGTAAATTGGCCTGTTGGTATCAGGCACATATAGCGACAGACATGACAGCAGACTGCTGAAAAGGAGATGAAATGCTTTAGTGTAACACGCAATATCAATCTATGGGTGAGGGTGTTGTTAAAGAGAAAAGGGGACAAGGACACAACACCTAGTAGTGAATGTTTGACTTTGAATAGACCCTAGTGTATCTGCAAAAGGTTTAAAAAAAAATAGGGTCCTTAAAAGAAAGACAAAACAACGATGCTAAATAAACCAGGTTGAGCTCGGCAAAAAATCTTCTTTTTTACTTTTATCTGAAAGGCCCATTGGTTTTTTGATATTCTATAAGTGTGAAGTTGTGAGAAATGTATTTGAAGAGCTCTGATTCAGTGCTGTTTTGTAGGATATGTTTCCAAAGACAAGAAAAGAAAACAGTCTTGCAATGATATAGAATTCAGCTTGAATCTAAAAATCGATGTTGTTCTTGGATCAAAATAAACGGAGTCAAAATTGCTTGATCACAGATGCGGCTGCTCCAGACTGTATTCATCAGCTAAATGAATCTTAATTAATGCCGATTGAGGGAGAGACAGTGTTATCAATAAGGTGCCACATGACATTCAGAGTCATATTTTAGCCAGCACCTGTGGGCACTTCAGGGAGAAAACAAAGACACCGCTGACATCTACTGCCACCACCCGCTATGACTTCATTCACAAATTTCCATCAGCCACATGTGCAAAAGTAAAAAAATAAATGAAAAAACAGGAAGGTGAGTTATACACCGTAGCAAACCAAACAGGAAATCAAGGATGCACCCTGCTGTGCATTTTCTACTTTTCAAATTCAATTTTCACCAGTTGAATTAACGTTCAGACAACAACTCTAAAATGCAACATCACCATCTAGAATCAAACATTATGTTTCTGTTTATGAGTACATTTATTTGACAATTCAGATCCCGTGCCAACACCATAAATTTCAAATCAGTAAAAAAAAGTAAGCCATTCAACCTCTACCTTTTTCATTCAAGCCTCGCCATGCATCCAATCATGAATGCATTTTGTCATGAATCCTTTCCACGTTACAAGGTAAGTTGGCTGCAGAATAATGGGAACATACTGCCACCTTCTGGCCTCAGAGGTTACTGTCCTTTTCTTAGAAATTGGCCCACTGTCTGGGACATCTGGTTGCAGACACATCATGTTGCTAAATCCCTGGAGCCTCAGTCTTCCTTTTTGCTGATCCTCTGTCCAGCCTAGTGTTTCTGTGTACTTGTGTGTGTCTGGGACAGCGAGGAAAGGGAGAGCAAGAGAGCCACCCAGGCAGGGAGTGAGAGCGCGGCACCTCCTTGTCAAGAAACTGAAAGCGTTAACATGTGTTTTCACGATGCGGGGACATTTTTCCTCTCCTGGGCTACAACACCCAACTAAAAACAAGCCCTCCTCACTGTGAGCAGCACGCTACTCTCAGTGTGAGTTCCCTAATGGCCTTAATGGAGAACGAGACCATTTATTATTACTGGTGGGTGAGTGGGTATGTATACAGCTACAATTAAGGAGAAAAACATTCTGGTGCTTGTAAAGGGCAGTAATGTGACTCTTGGAGTGATAGATGCTGGGGAAATGGGTCTTGTCGGCCAGTGGGAGTATCTTATTATCTGAGGCATGTGGGGGATCTGTCACTGAGGTAAATTAGAGACGAGCGAGAGAGAGGGAGGTGGAGAGGAAGAAATGCAGGAGATGGAGACAAGAAAGATATGATATCTTGAAATTGGAGAGAAGGAAGTGGAGCGGGGCTAAGGAAAGAAGTAAGAAATAGGGATAGTGTTGTAGAGAGAAAATAAGACAAAGACTTTTACCCATTTCCTTAGTTTATAACATAAGGCAAACCTGTCCTTTTTGCATTTATTATACTCCACTGGGAATGACATTATTGGTGAAATTGTACAGATCATTTCAGATTGACTGCGCCATGGAAGCGGCCATGTTTATATTGTATGAGTGCATGTGACAGTGAATAAAAGTGTTATTTATGCATTTGCATAAAATACGTCAGTGCATATTTGTGTCACTGTGCACCTGTCAGACAGATTTAATATATTTCCAGTCATCATCGTTTCTCGGTGTGTGTGTGTGTGCATAGGTGCGTATGTGTACATTATTGTTGTGGTAAGCATGTTAGAATGCATGCATATTTTACTGAATCACGGCAGGAGCCGTGGTCATTAATGTGTGCCTGGAAACACATTCTCGTATGCCAGGACAGAACATGGGCCTGTATTCCCACCTTAATAAGTAACTATCTATTTGAATTACTGTATCTAGCAGCATCCACAATCACTATTTTACCCCCGGGACTCAGGCAGACAGACGGTAAGGGTGGTCAGTAGCAAGCAAATCTCAATTACACTGACAGGTGACAGTGAGCCCAATAAATTACCATCGTGCCTACACAGCACAGCTAAATGTGTTACCGACTCCATGTGTATTTATGTTTTTCGTTTCGCGGGCGACCGTACACCGCGGGTGTCCCCCTTTTGGGATTAACAGCCATGTGCATGAATTCACTCTGTGGGGCAGCAAATGCCAATGAGTTTCCTAATAGCACCATTAGGTTGTGACAAATGAAAACGCTAACTTACTCCAAAATAGAGATTCATAGGTTTCGGCGTAGTTGCTTTCTTAACCGTCACTCCCGCGTCAGTCTCATGATTATGTATGGCTGTGACATTTTGAACTGCAATTGATTCAGATGGAACATTCATGTCCATGTAGCACTGTTAGGTCACGTTGTACAAGAGGTGAAACTGTGAAACGTAATACGGCCTGATTTCATTATCATTGGTGATTGATAATGTCCAGCGCTGAGACGGAACGAGGTCTGACCAAATCAGACAATCAGGGAAGGTTAACTCTACTCTGACTCATACTCCCAAATACCAATATTTTACGAAGCTATGAGAGCGGTTATCTAATTTAACTCAATTCAAAATGAGACACAAACTAGCCATTACCAAACACGGGAACATGTTTCACAAACAGGGGAAAATGGTAACCTTTGTACACAAACAGCTGTAAGTGACTGGTCAATATTGTACCAAATAAGAGACAAATACAAATGCATCCAGCAGTGAATATTGCTGCAGATAATATAATTATGTCACTTTTAAAACAATTCTAATGTTTAATTTTGTCTTACTTTTAACCTAGTAGTGTTTTAACATATAAAATACCCTATATTGTTGAAACACAAGTTGTATACAGCGTATGCAGTATATCACCTCCAAAAAGCAATTTCTATTTTAAACATGCATGGAAACCAGGGGAGAAAGGAATATCCCATTTAAACCATGCTGATATGCTGGGTAGGCACCATGCAACGTTTTTCCATCTCATCCTTATCTGGATAATCCAAAATTCCAAAAAACGGGAATAAAATGTCATGGTTCTCTATCTCATGTACATACCCGTGACATTTCTTGAGCGTGGGGTATAAACTTTGTTTATCACTGTATCTGTGGGTGGTTGTGCATGTGTCTATGCATTCGAGTTTGGTGAATTTAATCGCAACTGTTCATTGCATATACATTTTCTGGTGTGCCTGTGTTCTTGTGAGAATGTTCTGCGCGTGCCTGCATGCGTGCGTGTCTATGTTTGCAGGTGGACCGAACAGGTACATATATTTTGTTGGTGGATGTCCTTGATTTCCAGTGTCAGCAGTGTGGCATTGACAGACAGAGCAGTTTAATGCACAAACGGCTAATCCCTCAACCTCATGGTGGATGCAATATGATAAGCAATTTATTGTCATGCGAATATGCTTTCATTGATATCATCAGCTGCCAAAAGCGGGGGGGGGGGGGGGGGGGGGGGGGGGGGGGGGCGGGGGGGGAGAGGGAGGGAGACAGCAATAGAACGACACACACACACACACATACAGAGAAACAGCGAGAAAGACAGACACTAAGACAATTAGTAATAAAGTGAGACAGAATGAGCACTGGACATAATAAAAAGCCATTCAGTTACAGAAAGAAGGAATGACAAAGACAGCCAGACAGCAGGAGCAAGAGATAGAGGCAGATGGGGGAAATTAAGTCAAAGTTAAGTAACCATCGTGTGCTTCTTTATCTCCCCCAGATATGCTAATCCAGTGAGCCTCTGCTGATATGAGTTTAACAGCCTGGCTGGTGTGTGTGTGTGTGTGTGTGTGTTAGCTGGAGAGTGAGAACAGTTGTCCTTTTTTTCCCCCAATGCTTCCAGTTATGCCAGCTCTGCTTAGCCAGAGCTGAGTGGCAGTTATAATCTAATTACAATGGAAAAGGGAGTATAAATTGACCGTAAAGACAGTCAGCAGAATGTGAGTGTATGTGTGTTTTAAGGCCAATGGGAAATATTGGTATGGCGTGTGCTTTTGTGTGTGTGTGTGTGTGTCTGTGTGTGTTTATGTGTGAGGAGATGGAAGAAAGTAGAAGTGTGTTCAGTTTATGGAGGAAAGGATTAGTGTGTGCATGGGGATATGAGACAGAGGGATGAGTGTATCAGTGCTGATGGGCTTCTGTGGCACAAAAACTTATGGGAGTGAGATAATCTTATATTGAGATTTCAAATCTAGTCCGAGTTGCTTTGAGTATGGATCGGATTATCCAGTGTTGACTGAACGCAGTGCTATTTCACTGAATTTAAATGAATGTCACTTGCCTTTTCTAAATTGGCAATTTGATCTCTTTGGGGTTATACAATGGACATGTCTGTTAAAGGACCTTCAGTGCACGTACGGTAAGCTCTGAGGTTAGGTAGATGGTTCACTTTTGAGTTCCTCTGAGTGACAAGTGTTTCCAGGCCCATTTCAGGGATCTGCAATAAATGCCACACAGTGTTTTGACCGAGCATGCACCTGTTGAAGGGATACTAAAGCTTTGGCCGGTGATTGGAAAAAAAAGTGAATTCAAATATTGACGCGCTTACCATTAATCCATGTGTATGAAATAAGTGCAGTGCATGTGTATTAGTACTGGTCTGCACTGTACAGCAAAGGAAGTACAAGAATAGCAAATGCTAAAAAGGGAATCTCATTAGTTTTACAGGTATTCGATTATGGACAAAGTCAATCAGCATTAGCCAGATTATAAGGATTATTTGAGCTATCCCCTTCAGACTTCAGACTTCAGGCTTTAGGTCTAGCCACAACGCGTTTCTGATCCAGTCTGAGACCGGTGCATTTACAGTTTCAAACATTTCAAAATAGTCCCAAATCCTGACGTGTACTCTGGTTGTTATACAAATCATGTTTCATGTCAAATGTTAAGTACAGTCTTTAGAAGATTGGCATGAATGGGTTCTATAAATACCAGAGCATTAAGATATGACAACCCACAGACAAAGTAATTATACATATCACATGGCTGTGAGTTTATCTTCAATTCTTGCGGCCAATCAATTGGACATGCCTCATGCAATCCCTGAGACTTGACCTAGTAGCACAGTTAGATGATAATCTAACCAGTGCTTTTCAAAAAGAACTTTGTGTGACCAATCAGCTGCTGCCACATTGCCAAGTATGATTCAAATGGAGCCCGTTTCATTTTCAGTGACTCATTGTAGTGCGGCTATGGCACATTACGGTGAGGTGTATGCCCTTCTCTGATGAACTGGAGGAGGACACGTAGCAATGCATGACTCCATGTATATATGTGGCCACATGCTGTGAAATCCAGGACACATATGCAAGCACAGACATGCACCCGGACCCATGATCCCTGACACATGCACGCACAAAGGCCTGCACACACACATCAGAGATTTTAGAACCTCTTTCTGGTAAAATGACTATTTCAGGCCCCAGTGGCTAAAGTGAATGAAGCTCCATTAACTCTGTCTCTCTTTCTCTCTGCACGACTCTCCATTTTTCTCTCACCTTCTCTGTTTATTTCCTTTCTTGGCTCGTTCTTTCCTCCACTCTCCCTCCACTCTTCTTAACCCCCGCCTTCTATCCATCTAACACTCCTTCTCAGCCCACTCTTTAATATCTCCCCTGCAGCCATTTTCAGGATTCTACAGGGAGGGAAGCAATCTGAGATTTATTTTACCTCCAATTTCCAATTTGAGAGACCCCTGCAGCTGGAGGCGAATCTTCAGAAGGCCTGATGCGAGTCGTCCTGTTAAATTAAAGTCTGTAAAAAATGGCAAAAATATGTCAATGGTTCCCCGTGTTTCAAGTCTAGAACAATATCCGTGTTCTGTACACGGTAGCGTGGTTCACTTACTTCCATGGTTACTAGGGCTCTACGAATGACGCCCCATTACTGTTGGTTGCCACAAATATGCCCAGAGCTAAAAAAAAAATAAAAAAAAAAAATCATGCAAAACCCTAAATTGAATGTTAACTGTAATGCCCTCATGTGACCCTCAAGACCTTAAACAGGAATTTTTCCAGGATTTATGTTAGTACTTGAATATTTAAAGTCTGCTCTCCGTGGTTAATGTCTTTATATCTTCAGTCATTGGCCAAAAGAACCCCACAGTTACAGTGGGTAGCACTCACAGTACAATGAAAGCTATCTCGATCTTTAAGTTATTACTAATCTGACCCCCTGCAAAATAAAAGCCCATCCATTCCCAACATGTCCTTTGATACTCCACTGTCGCACAAAAAGAATACAGTCTGCCTTGTGCTCTCCATATGTCCATGCTCAAATCCTCACACAAAAGAGCCATGCACACAGCTTCTTTATTTTTCTCTTGATCGCAGAGAAAAAAAACAATCTTTCTTCTCCATGAAAAACACACTCCCATCACTCCACTCCCTCCTATTCACACACTGTACTCATGCATTCACACTCAAACAGCACACGGCCTTCTATTCCCAGTATAAAGCCTGGAGACAGGTGTTGGATTAGCTTTCTGGAAGAAAAGAGCTCAGCTCCTTTGATAGGAGTTGAGCTGGCCTGGAGAGCAGGGAGGCAGGTGCACCACGAGAAGGGGAGTGCTACATGAACGCGTGTGTGCGTGTGTTTTTGTGTGTTTGTGTGTCAGAGGATGCAGCCCAGTCATTCCATCTATTGAGAGGAAAGAGGAGTCTTTTGGCAGAGCTGGCTTCTGTAATTGGAGAGCTTGGCACAGTCAGAAGTGAAGCGTGGTTGGCTGTTGCCACGTGGTGACAGTTGCTCGCCAGCCGGCCTGTCTGGGCACATGTACACACACACACACTTTCATTTGTTCAAACTTTTGACTTTTGAGCTGCTTTCATTGACTAATATTTGCTCAAATCCATTCCTGATTCACTCCCTAATCCGAAGGCTACACTGTGATTATCAGCAACTTCCTCTCTGCAATAAGAGAAATCATCATAAAATTCAAGGCCAGGGCATTTTTCAATCAGCACAATCCACCAGCACAGGATAATAAATACTCACATCACACACTGGCATACTATAGAAACACACAAGCTGCCAGTCTGTAACCACGGTAACAGAGTGCAAAAGAGGCCTCTTCCAGATGCTTTTGTTCTTAAGGACATCCCCTGGAGATTGTCTGCCGTATAACCATGGGACTCTCTTTCTCACACACACATTAACACACCACACACACACACATGCACACAGAGGAAGAGAGAGAGGGGGGCGGTCACCTAATCCTCCAATTTGAGGCTTTTTCATTTAAATGGACAATTACAGAGACACACGCAGAAAGAGAAAGAAAGAGAAGTAGAGGGGGCTGAGGAAGAGAGCGAACTGAACGGCAGCTGGAAATACAGATTACAAAAAGAGCAGTACTGTAGATGAGGGGTGATGAGAGGTAATCCTGGGTGTGTCCTGTTAAAATCCAGATGGACCCAACATCACCCTATCACACGTGAGGGACAGGTGCAGGCTGGCATGTAGCAGCTCACATTCAAGATAAGTTGAACCAAAGTTCAGGGTTTGCGCACAACAACGTCATGCTGTGATTATATTTAAAAAAAAAATAGATGCTTTTATAAAGCTTTTAGGTTAGAACTGTCTACATATGCCATGGTGAAAATCCCTAAGGAAGAGCTCAGTAGAGGCCACGCAAAATGCAAAGTGAAAATTATGAACCAAAGATCTGAAGCCTTGAGAAAATACGGCCTTGTCACACATTCTGCAATGATGGGAAAATATCGACGGATCCCTAGATTCCAACCCGGCCAGTAAGCCAAACTCAATATCCCAACCCTGTCTAATTTATCAGTAACATAACCAGTTTTACCCCCAAGCCAGTTGTTCTTCACGTCACTCTACCTGGCATTGCTCATCTAAATGGTTTGATACACACAATAGGCGGAAGATGTGCGTGTGTGAGTCTGTGGGGTGTGATCCAGAATGATTAATCGCTGGTAAGTGTGCCTCTCATAAGTGATGTTGTGCCTGGAGAGCAAAGCAAAGACTATTACAGCTCAGAGCCATACATCAAGCCCCGTAGACCAGTGACTGATGACCACTCAGCCCAAATGTTCGGAATCATACAATTAAAATATGGGGGTAGCAGAAGATCACTGAGAAACAGCTGGCCACAGCCCATCGGAAATCTACGTGTCTATTGGGGTTAGAGAGTTGACACAAAGACTAAACAAATCACTTGCCATGTATGATATATGAATAATACCTGTTCATTTGATATTAGAGGCCTCAAATGTGGAAAAGGCTTTACTCAGTGTAAGCATTACACTTTGCTGAAATGAATGCAACTAGATAATTCCTTAATGATTTCTGTATATAGTATTTTCTTAAACTAATTACACAATCACGTCCTAAGCTGGCTTCACTCATTTATTCTTGTAAAATCAATATTGATATAAAAGTGGGCTGAGGCAATTTAATAACAAAAGCTGTGAGTTTAATTTGTATTGGAAGTCCAAGTGTCTAATGCTGTTATCCTTTCATAATGAAGAAAAATAACAAAATTGCATTTTGCCTATACAGCCCCATACCCCTATCTTCGAATATTTACGTGACTAATCTGTTTAGGAATCCACACCTGTGGTCTTTTACTATCCAAACCGGATTTTCTGTATCCCCCCTGCAGCATCCCAGTTTGTTAATAAATGATTACAGGAAATGTAAGTGATGTGTTCTCATAACTAGATTTGCTGAAGACCAAGTAAAACATAATAGCCTTTGGCCACAGTCTTATTATCTGGATATGATTAGAGATAAAAGAGGATTACAATGACATTTGCATAAGTTATCTATGGTATTTTCCCCCGATGAGGATTCCTCTCATTTGCTGAAAGTGCTCAGAATTATTGAGAAATTAGAGGTCTGAACCAAGTATCACTGGAAAGAGCTGAATGATAAAGTCAGTGTTGTGTCAGTGCTCTTTGGTAAGACGTTACCATATCTAAAACAGGGCACACAACAAAGAAAAAGGAGAATTTAAACCAATTAATGTTGCCAAAGCTGACCTGACCTGATGTCAGTTTTTAAATTAGACGATAGGGGTTCTCTGCTGTACCACCGTTCTTTCAGCTTGTGTAAATGTTGATACAGTTTCATGCCTGTACAACCATAACGTTGACAGCTTTGTCCCACAAAGAAGGATCACTTCCATTGGAGCAACACTTTTTTATCTTTTTTTTCCACCACTTCCAGTCCTTGGTTTATGAAATACACCATGACCCAAGTGGAAAGTCCGAGCTTCCAGCTCTGGTATGGCAGGGTGACAGACGAATCAATAAGATGAAGAATCGACATAAACACCAAGGCTAAGGTTCTTGAGATGGATGGATCTTCTGTCCCGCCCTCCCATCCATCATATAACACAGCTTGGGGGGCGGTCTAAAGCTGGACAGCCAAAATCATGTCTGGAAGAACACCGTTTCCACAACACTTTGTAACTTGGTAACTTGGAAACAGTCTGAAATAGTCTCATTATAATGTAAAAGGAAAATAAAAGAACGTAAAAATGTTGTAAAAAATCTAATGCTTACCGGAACACCTGAACATTTTAGTTTTGAAAGTTATTTTTATCTTATAACAACACACACATATTTTTAAATGACAGAGCAAACAAAATAGTATTAAAAGGTCACTTAATAAGGCAAAGTATGGATTACACAAAATGAGGAACTCATTGTGTACACAGTATTTACTGTTGATGCAGAACCCTTTATGTCCAGTAGATGTCAGCCTTGTTAGGAAGTCATGAAAGTCATCATTGACTCCAGGGCTGGTGTTTAAAGTAGTACACAAATAGCAAATAATAATCAGCAGCAAGCATAATACCGTGCACATTGAATCTATTATATATAATTATTCGAGATAGATTTCAGAGAATAGAAGGCAGGATGTAACCAATTTTACAGAGCCATTCATGACCCAATGAGCCCAGAATAGCATTTAGACTGTTCCCACGACATGCATTGCACTCAAAGCAAAGCAATTGCATATAAACTAAAACCAGACAAATAAACTTTGATTACACTGATCAGTAAAAACATTCATATCAGTGTTTATCTGTGCATGTTTAAAAAAAGGTTAATTATGAACCACCAGCAATGGGAACTACATAGATACGTAGTTTAAATTCTTTTCCATGACAAAGTTAAATATATAATGATCTGCTACTAAATTTAAGCCAAATTGTGGTTATGGTTATGTCGTGGCAGATCCGTGCAAGTTATAAACACTGTGATCTACACTACACAGACCTTTATGAAACTTTAAATATAACATTTATAATAGAATGACTTTGCAAATGTACATGCTGCAACCTTCACTAAGATGTCAATAGGTTTAAAAACATACTATGTGTTCTTACTCAGTTTGTGTTATGAACAGCTTTCATTCTATATATCACTGCAAAATACTTCATCATGAAATAATAGTTGATTGCAAAATGCTTAACCCACAAGGTTGCGTACAGCAATCAGCTGGAAGTAGTTTGAGCCTATACACTTTCAGCACAGATTCACTGGATGTTAGTGGCAATTGTTTTTGTTCTCCAGTAGACAGCATCTCCGGCAGAGAACCTAATGATTTTCTAACCTGCTGTTCTGAGTCACAATGTGACAGTCTGGTGCACAACTTGGTAATTTAACATGAAAAGGGTAGTAAACAAGCAACACAAACACACACACACACACACACACACACACACACACACACACGCACACACACACACACACGCACACACACACAACACACACACACACACACACACACACACACACACACACACACACACACACACACACACACACACACACACACACACACACACACACACACTTGCATGAATGTCCATACTTAATCCAAACAGAAAATTGTCCAGAGAAAATTATTGACGCGCTTGGATTAAACCTGTATTCTATTCCTGAAATCCATATAAGTGGAAAGCTTTTTGTGATTGATGATTTTTTTATCTGTGTTATTACCAGTTTAGCTGCCTGATTTCAGTTTCACCATGCATCAGACTCAGTCGAGCAGGTAAACATTTGTCAGCGTGACGGATTCACAATCTCCGCTATATGAATTTATAACAATTCATGTATGAATAAAGTGAGAATCCCTTATGGCATTTCACATGAATTGTTTTGCAAGGAGCGAGCAGCCTGTGAGCCAGACAATGTCAACACAACACTCGAACACACAGTGTGCAAGCGTGGCATACCATTAGTATAAATGCTCTATTGTTTCTTTGCTCCATGACTAATAATCTCTACCGACCCGGCCCCCCCACCCCACCCCTTCTCTCTCATTCTCTCTAATGAGCTGTGGTCTGTTATCAGTCATTACAGGAAGCCTGATTATTCAACTGGCATTCTGCACACGCTCACAGAGAACTTCCTGAAGGTGACCTTTTCATGTTGCCATAGAAACCACCTCTCTCTGCTCAGAGATGCTCTGCTCGCATACACAGAGAGAGAGAGAGAGAGAGAGAGAGCGAGAAAGAGAGAGCGAGAGAGAAAGAGGGAGGGAGAGAGAGAGAGAGAGAGAGAGAGCGAGAGAGCGAGAGAGAGAGAGAAAGAGAGAGAGAGATTTTCTTCCAAACACAAAAGTGCATTAGTATGCAGCAATGTGACACCTTCACAAATCATTCTGTGATGTGGAACTGCAGATTATTTTGCTAACCAATAATAAATAGACCAGAACTTGCCTATTACCAAACCGAGGGCACCCACATGCCCCTGTTTCTTATACTTAACAAACACAAACCCAGTCACTAGTGTTTGAGGTAATTTATGCAAATCCTCTTAATTCCCAGGAATTTAAGAATTGGGCTTCTATGAGAGCTTTGCAACTGATATTCAAACGTATGGCAACTGGTGCAATATATATATATATATCAAGAAACATTAACAAATACCAGACTCAACAACTGTGAAAAGATGTCTTCAATAGACTTTTTCTGACACAGAATTACTTTGTAAAAAGCAGGTCATGTCATTCCTTACCTGACATCAGCCAGAAAAAATACCATTAACTAACTCATTCAAGATTATGTGGATCTAGACAAGTCATCCCAAAAATGCAGACATGCTCAAATGCCAGTAATTCAGAAATGCTATCACATTTTGGTGAAATGTCTTCACGTGAGGTACGTGTTTTTTGTGTTTTTAATGTAAAGAGATAAAGGGAAGAGAAAAAAAAGTGAAATGCTCTGAAAATCAAGATATCAAAACAGTTTGTGCAATCGTGAATTTAGTTGGCCAGTATAGATGGAAGAAGAAGAAGAAATAACTTGGTAGTTATAAATAAAAAATATAATAATCGTATTAAGTGATTCATTTGATCTTTGGGTCCCACCTTTAAAGGGAGCACAGATATGGTGACTAACACTTACTAGGCTGTCCAGGAATGTGATGGGAATTCTGGAAAACGGTTTGTGTTTGAACAGCTCCTGTTGTGGATTTGGAGGCATGGCTCACATGTTTTTCTTCCAGCCCCACTGTGTGTTCCCCTCCAACTGTGCTCACTGTAGGACTTTATTTGTGAATCTTTGAGTGGTAGGACGTCCTGCAGGGCCTGGTTTTATATGCAGCTGTCTGTGTCCATCTGTGTGTGATTTGTTTATATAATTTGACAAATTGTCTATATATCTATCTATCTGTCTGTCTATCTATACATTCATCTAACTATCTATATATCTGTCTATCAGTTTACCTATCTATCTATCTATCTATCTATCTATCTATCTATCTATCTATCTATCTATCTATCTATCTATCTATCTGTCTGTCTGTTCATTAATTCATTCATGCATTATACCATCTTGCTGAAGGTTGAATGAATGAATGAATGTCTTCCTGTTTAGTCCTTCCAGCCCTCCTGGTTATTTATATTCGCTATTGAATCATAATATATTGTCAAGGATATGACGCTTGCGCAGTAGACAGCGTAACAATCTGAATCATCGATGGAAAGAGAAAGGGAGAGAGAGAGAGAGAGAGAGAGAGAGAGAGAGCAGAGTGATGGGACCCGGCTGAAGGAACAGTAGCGAGTGATCACTCTCAGGTAAATGAGCATTTTCACGATTTTAAATCATATTTCTGATGCTGTGGTTGCTGGAGTTGACTATGTTCTTTTTTGCAAATGACGAATCGGGGACATCGCAACATCTATATTTCTCGCAAGGATTCATTCAACGGTGACATCAGTACACGATATCAGCATGCACATCTGGAAGTAGCTTCCATGTGGAGAATAATGTCGAATAAACGTGTTTTCCCTTCTTTTTCACTTTCTATCTTGCCGTCTAATTCGATGATCTTTATAATTGAATTAGCGCATCCTCTATGCCGATGAAATCAGATGGAACTTCGTGGAAAAACGAATGCGTGTACCTGTAGTTATTTGATCTATTTTTTTAAAAAATTGATTGAGTAGAAATGCTTTCTGTGGGTCAGGATATCACCAGAGCCGAATGGTCAAAGTGATTTCGTGCAAACTCTGTTTGATGGAGGAAAAAGAACGATGTGTTTCTATTCGCGTCTCGTGGGGGGTTGGGAGGACGAAAGGAGGAGATCTGTTTTCAGACTGGCGTCACATGTTACGTCTGTGTGTTTCCCTGCTGGATGGCAATAATGGCGTTCAGCACCACGGTCAGTTCCCGTTTACTGAAGAAACGCGTACTACTGGTCACGACCCAGGGTTGACGTATCTATATTCAATAGTGCGTTACCATACTCTGGTTGTGTGTATCAAAACAGAGTTTAAATAAGGTCAAGATAAGGTCGAGATCTGCGGTGGCTGTAAAAAGGCTGCACCTGGCTAGAAAAGGGAAATGTCTGAAACGGTATATTTATGAGTTTTAGGGTAATTTGAGATAAGTGTTTGACAAGTGTGCCCTGGTTCTCTTAAGGTCAAGGTCACATCAATTCATAGCAAACCAAAGACACTGTAGCCCGGTTTATGTAATGTCATTTATGTACAATTATGCAGGTATGTTAGGAAAATAGGTTAATTAAGTATTTTAAGGGATATGACCTCAACGAAATGGAACGTCATTGAAGTGTATTATTCGCAAAATATGAGAGTACTGAGCAGACACAAATTAGACAGAAATAGGATGAATATGAAAAAATGCAGCATTTCACTAATCACGTTATATGAACAAAAAATATGCTGTTTTTCCTTAGTGCAATCTCTTCGTCTTCATGACCAGAGCATGTAGTGAAAGATTTACTGTCAGGTAGTTTTTCTTAGACAAGGAATAGTCTTAGGTGTTTGCTGCATCACGTGAACACGGTGAAATATAGAAATGCAATAGATATACTGTATATACAAAAATTATGAACAATAAGAACATATGTGCAAAATGTCACTGGGCTACACAGTGCAATTTTGAAGCAGACAATTGGCCACAGATCTATATTAAAGTTGACGAGACAAGGGCTGGGGGTATCAGTATCAGTGGGGGACTATGAACATATTGATAAGGCCAGCTGAAGGGGGAAAGAAAGAGTTGTAGTGGCGGGAAGTTTTGGTTGTGTTATGCGGTCCTACCTGAGGGCCTCAGGCTCCTGGACAGGTCTGGGAGGGATGGCAGATTGTAGTCAGTCACCTTCTCTGCAGAGTGAATGGCGTGCTGCAGTCGGCCTTGTCCTCGGCGGTGGCAGCAGCGCAGCAGATGGTGATGGAGGAAGTGAGGATGGACTTAACGATGGCCGCGTTGAAGTGCGTCATCATCTCTCTCAGGCAGGTTCGACTTGTTCAGCTGCTGCCCGGAAATGTCTTCCCTCTTTTGCTCTTTGGTTACTGAGCTGATAACTTCTCGTTTGAAGTCCTGGCTGATGACGATGCCCGGGAAGCAGATTGACTCCAAGATGTCGACAGGGTGACCGGGGGGAGGGTTGGGGCCTGGATCTTTCTGTAGTTCTCAAACATCTGCAAGGACACAGCAAAGACAGAGGGTGGAGAATTCAATGACGCATGCTTTGTGAGCTGTGTCTCCTATAAATGAAAGTCTAATAAACGAGGAAAACAATGAAAAATACATTTGCGCTAATTGAGATTTGATCAGTCTGATTAAATAGGCCAATAAGTGAGGGCCAAAGAACTGAGGGTGTTATATCGTTTGAGAATAGAACTGGGGACACTTTGAGCTTCTGGGCTATTTAAACAAAACTGACTTGATCTGGATTTGTCACAACGTATTTTAGACTTGTGTAATTACAACACACCTTGTATAAGACACTGTACTAATACTGTTTAGTCCAATACTTGAGCAAAACAAACCTGAAGAAGGTGTTTAACCACAGCTGCCTTATTTAATATTCCATGACCCACCATAGCAGTTCTACTTGATTTACATACTCACCCCGTTCAACCAGAAAGCGATTTAAACCACTGGATTTGTTTCAAGCCCAGTTGTTTTTGTCCATTTGTCAGATGTGTCAGGAGGGCGCTGAATTGCTGCTGCGGAACCACGATATATTTTGCTCTCTTTTTCTTTTTTTGTTTGGGCAAGAAATATGTTCTCGTATGAAGACATACTGTCAACACTGGGATCAATGTTTTATTTCCCCTTCTGGTCCCCAGTCTATTTCTGTTGTGGTGCAATATAAACTACAGTTGAGATTTAGTGTTAGCTGCCATAAACTTGAAACACAGTTATGTGCATTTGTGTGGAGGCACTGAGCTGTGTAATACTGCGCTGAATACTCAGGGAATTTAGTGTGTGTACATTTTTTGGAGCAAAGGTTTCCTTGTCTTTTCATTGTATTACAAGGGATGCTAGAGTTACAACAAAACTAATAATTATAGTCACATGTATGATATGTAACATAATATAATAATAATGATGATACACACTATTTACTGCAGGTCAATGGCCCGTTAGCGACAATTACAATATTTGTTGTCATTATATTTGTTCACAGCAGATATTTTGTCCGCCTAATACCACAAGAAGCCTGGTAAACACAATCTCATTGGTTGGCGTGCTTTATGAAAGGTTGCAAGCAGAAAGAAAATACGATTAATTCCGTGTGTGTCATCACTCTCTGTATTCTGCCAATGTTGAATCTCAAGATGAGAACCGGTGTAATGTTTCATGGCTTATTTCATAATAGCAGACGAGGAGAATGCATCATTAATCTCAATTTACCCAGCCACCCTTGCATTCAGTGCAATGTTACATAAGACCGTGTGTGAGGTTAGTGCTTGTGTGTGTGAATGTTTGAATGTATAGCATGTCTGTGTGCAAACTGTGTGGGCGGTTTTGCAAAGTGTGCATTCATGCATGTTAATGTGTGTGTGTGTGTGTCCTCAAGGAGGTACACAGATGTGAAGGATGACTTCTTGCTCAGAGGTCTGTGGGTCGGAGTATGGTGAAGCTCAAGCCAGCGGGAACCCCCAGCAGTATGGAGTGCGATCCTACCTACACCAGGTACACCACAGACACACACATACACACACACACACACACACACACACACACACACACACAAACACACAAACACACAAACTGTGCTAAATATGCTCACGCAGCAGCAAACAATGTGGGTTACCTCTTCAAATAACAACCAACCTATACTGCAATCCCTTGTCATCTCCTTTTCATATCACAATCACATGGCAGTTTTACTTCCTTCCTTTACTTCCTTGGAAGTGTGAGAAAAAAAACACGTCTCTCTCATCCCTGTCTCAGTTTTACGAGGAGTGCACAGCTTCCATCTGGGAACGTGACGAAGATTTTCAGATTCAGAGATCGCCTAGCAGGTGGAGCTCTTTACTCTGGAAGGTGAGGTTGACCTCCAGATTGCTCACACCACACGGCACCTGCTTCAACCATCACTCTGTAATTGCAAGAGGCCGCGAGCAGTCATCTCCCGTTACGGAACGCGGCACAACACGGCCGATGGTCTAACCTGCGACGCGTTTCTCTCGCCAGGTCTGCCTCGTGTTCGGCGCCCTGATCCTGTTGTCAGGCCTCATCGTCGTTTTAGTAGGTTACGCCACTCCAGCCAGGATCGAGGCATTTGGCGAGGATGATCTCCTTTTTGTTGACAGGTATATGAATAAATGCAGTCGATTAAAAGTAGAAAGAGTATGTATTTATTAATATTCCTATACGGCTATACTGTAGTCTTAACAACAGCTAAAATGTGTGCCATATTTGCATGAATCGCCTTTAACACTCAATCGTAGGAATCTCCAGATGACCCCAGATGTAACACTTTCAATTAATGCTCTAACACAGATTGTGTTTTTCTCAAACAGCCACGCCGTCAGTTTCAACCGCGCCCTGGACGTCTGCAAACTGACCGGTGCCGTGCTATTCTGTGTGGGAGGCACCTCCATGGCTGTGGGACTCCTGCTGTCTGCCTTTGCCAAAAGCTACTCCAAAGAAGAATTATACCTGCAGCAGAAGTTCAAGGAGAGGTTGGCAGATCTGCAAGCAACAGTTGGTAAGATTTGGGTTCCTTTCTTTTTTTAAATCATACCACAACAGGGATTTAAGGTGGGGTAAGCGATGTTGACCGCTGAATGACTATAAATGTCATATATACACCGGTGATGACTGTTCCGAAGCAGAGACATCATGAAGACAAGAAAAAAAAAACAGTCTTGTTTGATTAAAATCACCTACCCCACCTGTAAATGTTATAAATAAAGTTCCGAACAATAAGTGGAGTAAAATAAATTCAAATTGAACAAAACTGCATGCAAAACTGCCTTCTGTTGCAGGTACACCCATAATGAGAGCACCCACCCCGGGAGAGGGAAAGATACCAGTCACACTTTCCAAAGTGCAGAACATCCAGCCATCGAACACAAAACCAGAAACCTGACAGAAGCCCCGACAAAGGCATAAAGCCCCGAAGTGTGTATAAGGATTGATTGGCGAGCGGAATGTGTGAGTGTGTACCCATGGGTGTATGTGCATATTTCCTCCTTCGAAAAGGTCAGCTTATTTGTCGTGCGCAGGTTTAATATAGCCGAACAAATGTTTTTTTTTTTTTTCTTCTTCGAAGCATCAGACGTATGGAATTCACAGTGATCTAACAAAGCACATGCAAGTCTTGAGCCCTCGCCTGAAAACAAACCACAGACACAAATCAATAGGACACGGCTGCTGAACAACATGATCATAGCTTCCACAGAGCATTTCTCTGCCATGAGGACTGTTACTGCTGGAGGATAGAGGGAAGCAAATGCAGTGTTGTTTGTAGTTACTGGTGATTGGGCCCCTTTCACTGAAATGATCAAAAGAGGCACTAACACAACAACCATTACCTCCGCCTAGTGTCCGAAGGAACCGCAGCGGATGAGCGTTAATGTGGAGGGAATACTTTGCTCGCGCCGAGGGTACATGCATATCTTTATCCAGAGGCGTCAATCATGACCGCATAACGTGAATACGCCCGCAACATCCTCAAAGCGCTGTTACGACACTGCAACAACAAGCCAAGAAAAGTCCCACCGGTTCTTCCACGAGAAGTTCCCGCGTAATCTGACCAAATTAGGCGCACACAGATTGGAACGGACCCTAAAGGGCAGAATCCCCATTGACATTTCACCCTCTTGTTAGACCTCCGACTGTCATCTCGAGTTAAATCTTCAGACAGGGTCGATAGACCAGACCAGACAGATAGATGAGAGAGACCCATTGCAGCGGACAGAACATGCAGAGCAGCAAAGTCTGCCACTGTTTATCAAACAGCTTTCTTTCTGAAACACCGCAAATGCGTTATTCCCCATGCCTTCGATTTTGGAATGAAAAAAAAAAAATCGATATAGCTTTGTTGTTTTCCTGAAACACATCGTCAACTATGCTCACCACGTTCCTGTGTAAAGCAAAGAATGTCCAGGTGCTGCTTGCAAAAAAATAAAAAATAAAATGGAGCTCATGCAAGGGTGCATGAAGACAGACTCACAACAGATATGTTACATACCAGGGGAAAGTGAGCTGCTCTCCAGTGTGATCACATCAGCTACATTGTGATTGGCAGCACTTTCTCACAGGCTGTGGTGCGATAATTCACAAATACACGACAACATGCGCCGTCAGACATCTCCATATTATATCCAAAACAGTGACTTCATCGGCAAAGGTTTTCCATTGAGGCGAGCTTGACATAATGTAACTTAGAAGCACAATTAGCATTTACCAGTCATCTTTTGTTGCTTTCTGAAACTTTTTGTCTATATTTGTCGTGTGTTGTGACCATGCCACTTGATTTTTCTTTATTTATTTTAAATCGGAATAAATTGTACATGGAACAACAAACAACTATTGTACTTGGTTAGAACTACCATGCATCAGTGCAGGAGGTCACTCTAAATAAAGTAACTTGACCCTCTAACATCATACCTCACAGGCTCTGCTCTCATCCTTATTGCTCAAAACGAACACGTAGTTCCAACTATGACAAACGACATACTAATAAATGAGGCATTTTAGAGGAACTTCTTCACCCAGCTACGTTAACCAAACACCACTCCAGTGTGATCAGTGATTAGTAAGTGGTTAATATATGTGACTAATCACTTTATGCTGTAGATTATTATGATTTCTTTTTTCTTTAATTGAACAAAGTTGTGTTTGTCATTACGATTCAAAATACATAGTGGAGTTTTTTCTGTGAAGTGTCTCACATGCTCCGATTCTATCTTGATGTGGACAGTGGATTCTCCCAGTGAAGCAGTGAACGAACACTGTACCGACTTAAGGCTGGAGTGGATCGAGAACAAATATACAGAGGGGTGACAAAAGGCTATAGAATGTGAATCACTCCAATAGTTGGACACAGTCTTATGAACACAGTCTGATTTTGTCCTGCATGGACACACTCGGTCACCTCCTCTTTTCTTTCCGAAAATATTGCACAAATTAGCAAGCGTCACAGTCGTCAGATGTCCACCTTTGACCACAAGTAGCGTCACACAGTCTTTCCCGTCGATATAAATGCAGTCATCAGTAACATCCCTGTTCCGATTGAAACACCGGTCCGTTGAGTTTTTGTCTCGGAAGCCAATATAAACATATTCATATATAAACTCCTTCGATGCTTTCCTCATACCGTCCTGACACAAATTCAGACCCCTGCTCAATTGCTTTCTTGCTACAAATTAAAAGAACAAAAAAAAAACACTTACTCCCGGTCGCCCATCTGTACGTCTGTGTCTATACACAGTATGTCTATTTTTGAAACAACACAATAAAGCTGAAATATCTGCAGTATCAAATGTGTGAAGATTCTGTATAACCTTAACAAAATATGCTCAGCAAACTATCGATATCAAAGCAAGAGAAAAAATTATACATTCATTATATCATGTTTTTCCCATATAGAGGTGTGGGTCTATTTCTCCTTTTATTCTATATAGCTGTAATTCCTGTGCTCGCTCGTCTTTTTATTTGCTTTTTTCCCGTGTAAAACACAGATACAAGTACACTGGAAGGGGCCAGTAGAGAAGATCAGGCAGAATCAATGAGAGATCCAGAAATAGCACCTTAAGGATCATCACCCCGCGACCAGTCAGGCTTTATGACTCACTCTCACACACTCCTCCACGCACACACGCGCACACAAACAAGCCACCTCCTCCTCTGTCTTTGTCTGTGTCACTTGCTCCTTGCCCCCTCCTCCTTCCCCACTCTCCCATGTTTTTCTCTCCCTCTCCTGTGGGATGGTGACTCACACACATACAGACTGCACAAATCTAAATTTGAGCAGCTGCAGGGATGATGTGCTGAGGCCATCACAGACGTTGAAATGGATCACAGTACACACAAGAGTCCCCTGCCGGTGGGAGGCAGTTGAAAGCTGCTTTTGTTGTTTCGCAGGAAACCAAAGACACACGTCGCCTGAATAAATCCACATCCTACTCTAAATTGTTCCACACATTTCTGGTAAACATGAAAAGGCCAGATTAATAAGTGGAGCTGTGGTGAAATCCCATTTTTTTTTTTACAAACATCAACACTATAGAGTTGAAGTATTATTGATTTTTAATTATATTAAATAATATTAAATATTACGATCTGACACTGGGATGGTGAAAAATAAATATGACATCTTTTAAATGCCCCTGATGTAATTTTCTTATTTTTGTATACGTTTATTCGAAGATAAATAAATACAAATAAACAAGCATCAATGAGACATAATGACTACATAGGAGAATGAATGGAACAGCTTTGCAAAGACTTCCATACTAAATGACTTATCAACGTATAATTTAGCTTAACATTCAGCCACATCCAGTGCCACGTGTAGCATATTGTGCTCACTTAAAAAAAAAAGCCCATTTGTACTGGGAGATAGACAAAAACACCACATGTACAAAAACACGGTTAACAAGAAGCTAGCAGAATCATCCCTTTTAAAACAAATATTGTCTAGGTTTTAAATGTTGGTATGGTGAGTAAAAGTAATAGTTATTATAAATATGAATGAATTGTCTTTTTTCTTCTTCTTTTTCTTTGAATATTTAATTTTCCCTGCATCGCTCACTACGGTGTTCACAGTATTAAATTATGTCCTGATGGAAAATAAAACATTACATGTGTTTGGTTTCTTTCCCACGTGGATAATGTAATTATAAATGTGTCACACTAGGGATTGTTGAGCAGTAAGTCATACGAATATTATTTGACTTGCTGGTCATTGTGGGAAACATTGTATATACAGTATATATATATAGATATATATATATATATCTATATATATATATAGATACATTGTCTACTGAATTGTAAAACTTTTGCCAGCTCGTCCAATAACTCTGACATTTTCTAATTTACTTCTTCTCTAATCCTTCTCTTTGCTGCCGGTACCCTGCTCCTCCCCCTCGTCTCCCTTTGCTGCGATGTCTCTGCGCGTGGCCGAATTTGTGTCCTCCGTGCCCTGCTCTGCTTCCTTCGCCGCCCCGTCATCCCCCCCGCCGACCCCTCCGTTCCCCTCCCTCTCCTCTTCCCCCGACTCTGTGGTGGCTCCTCCTTCCGTCTCCTGGTTACCGCTGCTCCTGTTACCCGTGTCGTTATCGATGTCTTTTGTCTCATTATCTGACTGAGTCGTCCCCGGGCCGTTGCTGTTTTCTGTCTTTTCCCGTTCCTCCTCTGTGCCTACATCATTACCGTGCTGCTCACTGCTCCTCTCGCCCTCCACGCTGGCTTTATCTTGCTCCTCTCCATCTGTATTTTTGCCCTGCTCATCCGTCTCGCCCTCCGAAGACGTAGCGCTCCCCTTCTCTTTCTCTTCGCTGTCCTGGCTCTTATCGCGGCTGCTACTGTTGGACCCTCGCTCATCACTCTTGACCTCCTCGTTACCCTCATCTGTGACTTCCTCCTCCACTACTTCCTTTATCTCCCCATCCTCTTTCTTCTCAGATACTGCTGCTTCACCCTCGTTGTCATTACTGACCTCTTCATTTTCCTGCCCTGTTGCTTCATCTGCTTTTTCACTATTTGGCTCTTTGTTTACCTTCTCCTCAGTTACTTCACCTGCTTTTTCATTACTTGACTCTTCGTTTTCTTTTTCCTCAGTGACTTCACCCTCTACTTCAGTAGTTGGCTCTTCATTTTCCCGCCCCGTTGCTTCACCCTCTTTTTCATTATTTGTCTCTAGATTTCCCTCCTCCTCTGTTACTTTACCTTCTTTTTCATTACTTGGCTCTTCATGTTCCTTCTTCTCTGTTGCTTCATCCTCTTTATCACTACTTGTCTCTGCATTGGCCTTTTGGTCTTCCCCGTCCACTTTTTCACCATTTGACTCCTGGCTTTCCTCCTGATCTGCTTTGCCGGTGGAACTTTCCGCATCGTTGGTGCTCTCAGCCCCGGGTTCCTCCTGCTCCCCTGCCTCTTCTGGAACGTCTGCATCGTCGTCTTCAGGCTTCTGTAATGGCATAATAATAACACAATAATACCACGGAATCAACTAAACTCTCTAATTTAACACATTTAGTAAAATTGGATCGTTTACAATAATCATCTCTATGACCTTTATTTTCTCGAAAGAGAATGGCAGCATTTTGATCAAGTCTTGCAAAACACGAGGATAATTGTTAATGTTTTGAAGTAGTGGAGAAAAAATGCTTTTAAGCTTCTAAATGTTCCATTCTATATCAATAAATGGCAATAAATGGCTGGTTTAAGTATTTCATTTTCGATTGTATTATGGAAGCTACTTTAAAATGACCTATTATTTTATCCATAAGAAGTGTTATTTCTTTATCTTATACATACAAACGGTTGTATATATAATCATGTCTTTTCAAAGGTCCCATGTCACCGATTGTGCACCTGCTCGACAATATAGATATCATTGTTGGTTCTTGCAACAGTCTAGCATGTTCACTACAGTCTGTTTATACCTCTTCAGCTGGCTGGACCTGAAGGGTTTGTTCTTCAGTACTTCTATCATCATCCTTTGATTCCTGGTCATCTGGGGATAGAGCATAAACAAAGAGTCACTGAGCAGTAAAATAAAGTAAAGTACATAAATAAGAAACAAAAAATACAATAGAGTGATTGAGTGAATAAAAAATAACCATTTAAAACATGTTTGGGTGTGATATAATGATATACAGAAAAGCATGCCTTTCATCCTAATGCGTGAAAATGTGTTTTGAATGTTAGGGGCAATATGACTCGTTGGTGTCGGATAGGTTTCATCCTGTTGTAAATATGAAATATTTATTCTGTCTCAAACAGGCATAGGTATATCAAACCACAGACACAGTTAGGTCATAACATCATTTAAAGTGCCGCAAATGAATAGGAATATTAATATAATATCTTATATCCTGATTTATCGAAATAAATTCTGTTTTGAAGAAGCTCCAAAAGACAAAATTAAGCAGAATAGAAAGTAATGCTGTGCACTACAGAGCTGTGTACATGGATGAAAACATCCAAAATAGGCTATGATCTGGTTAATTCCGATGAATTTGCTGGTCTTGTTATGTAAAAAAAACCTTCATCAATTTGTTTTATGTGCTGACTGGTATTCAAGACCCTAAAACCTGAATTCCTCAATCACAGCCCATTACATCATTTCAGAAATCCATAAAAACCTCTCCAATAAATACAGGAGCTTTTTATTCACCACCCAGTAAGTGACTTGTTGAAATTATACAGCTTTGATTTAGCAGCTGTGTTTTCCAGCCTGAACGAACACAGCACAAGAGTGACACCTTGTGGCGGCAGAGGAAAGCACTATCCATTTTTCAGGCAAGTAAACAACTTCCCCAGACAAAGGAAGTGTCTGATGTAATTTATAAGGTTGTTCTACCTTATGGAAAAACCCAGTGCCCTCGCTGCAGACTCGCACACAAAACAGATCTATTAAAAAGATTCCAGTGCTTTTGTTTCTCTCTAACAAAGGCCTCCAGTGTCTGGGTGTACAACAAATTAACAGAAAGGGAGAAATGGAACCTGCATTTTCTTTTTAGTTTGATAGTTTAGCTACAGTTTGGAAAAATGACTCGCTTCATTTGCAGAGGCTTTTTCCGTTTCCTTTTCTTTTTTCTGGCGCGGCAGCAAGTGTGTACACCATGCGCGAGACAGACTGAATAGAGCACTAGTCAAAAAAGAGAGGAAAAAAAGAAAAGAAAGATGATTATGTTTTTATGATAGTCCACAAGATTAGTTTCAGCGATGAAGAATATCTCCCGGAGGCCCCTTGAGGAAACACCTGTCACCATTTATGGTGTAAACAACTGCAAAGTGATACTGTGGTTCCTGGTGTTTAAATGAAGACATCACACCACAACTCAACACCGGCGGCACTCTCATTTCTGTTGAAGCAATCACCGCAGCGAGGCAGGTTTGTTGGAGTGCAAAATTAATAAGGGGATGTTCAGTTTTCATGCGAGCATCTGCATCAAAGGCCTTGGAATAATTAACCCTAAACATCATAAGAGGAATACAGCTATACGCTCTGATAAACAACATAATTACACCCCTATTTTCAAACAGTGGATGAGAATGATATTTCCAATCAAAAATGAGCAGCAAAAGAGTGGCAGAAAAAAAAGAGGGAACAATGTAATTAATGACTTTAATATTAGTTTCCCTTTCAACACATAGCAGTTAAAAAAGAAAAATGACTCAGGTAGAGATTAGAAGAGTTTATGAAGACATTTAATGCATTTGGAATGCAAAACTGATTGAAGTTTAGCTATGGTAGGAGATGAAACGTTATGGTAATAATAACGGACCTCTTTAAGAATATTTTATGGAAATCGCCTGCATTCATTAAAGGCGAGGCCTGAACGACTGAGGGTAAGCAGTAAGCGTTGGATGAGCTGCAGCGGCTCTAAACATCTTAACGTGATTTGAGGATGAGTCGCAGGCGCATGAAAATGCTAAATCAAATTAAATACAACATTTAGAACACCCCCTTGCTCTTCATTAAATCCCGCCGATTTGGATTCTGGCATTGCAGTTGGTTGGACAGTTTGTGTATAAAATGTGTCACTCTCTTTTTTTTTGCTGTCATAACCCGGCAAATGTGCACGCACACGCACACACGCACGGACGCCCGCACGCAACTAATTTCCATTATGCACTATAGACACACAAATACCGACAGAGCACACACACCCACATTTCAGAGGTAACGCAACATCGCATCCATCAGTGAGAGGTAAAGCCAGGATGCAACAGTAAGCGAGTATAATTACTCACATAAATGGCTCTCACTGCCATTCTCATGGAAAATGGTAAAGTTATAAATGACTCGTTTTCCACAGAAATGTAATAAAACTCAACTGAAGATGAAGTGATCGCAAGTAGTAAATTACAACAACCTGCCACTCTTCAACAGGCAAAGTGTATCGCTCTTTAGACACACATGCACACACACACACACAGTGGACTGAATATGCATATTACAAAATTATACTTTTTTCCACCACACCTCGGATTGTGCTGCATTTCTTAAATCCCTGTTTTCTACATGCTGTTCCTTCACTTCCAGTAAAATACATCACGTACAGTGTGTAAACACCTTTGGATGAAAAATAACAGTTAAAACGCAACTGTAGACATAATTTAATCAACCAATTTTGTGGCCATTAGGCACCGTGAGACAATCAGGCATTACTGCTGCTGGCAAGCCAGCATCTACCTTACAAGCACTGGAAGGACAGGTCCCTGGAAATGCTTACGATGTGACGGTCAGTTGTGTTTCTTCCTTTTTTTTTTGGTTACACGGTTACAAGAGTGGAATCTTAACCACTAAAGCCCGATAATAAACGGCTAAAACTACAGAGTTTGCTCCTCCAAATAAACCCGAAGCACAGCTCTAACAAACAGTGCATTTTTCTGCCTATAAACCAAAGCATGAAAACACTGACACGGCCACTTTCAGAGGAACAGCTCCGTGGTGTTAAATAAACACTCAATCTTTGACACACTACTTAATGTTTCTAAATCACTCCACCCAGCGCTCGCCATAAAGTCCACTATATTGCTTACGCATATACGCCCTGATTTACCCCAGTCAGCACATGCCTGAGTTATGGCGGAGTGTAAAACAACATGGGTAGTAACTGTGAACGGTAATTATGAAATGTTGCCACTCAGCAATCGCGCTGCAGTCACTGACCAGGGTCCTGTTAAAGCATTTAATGGCTGTGTGGCCAGTCACCATGAGAGCGGGCCCGTCGGTTCTAAGTTTACAGTGATGTTCCGCAGCCATGCCAGGCACTTTGCTCGCTCATCTGTTTCTCTCTCTGATGCATATACACACATTATATTCTAATGCCTTTCACAGGTTTGGAAGGCATTCGGTGAGGAATTCAGACCATCTGCTGGAGGGAATTACAACAGGCCCGCTGATTGGTCTCCCTTTAAAATCAATGAGCCTGATGGAACGAAAATCATAACATCACAAAAATAAAGGTTCGCGTGCATGCACGCACGCGCACACACATGGGTTAGCGGATATGAAGATTATCTTTCTGTTCTACAACTATAGAAAACAAATGTACGCATAGATAAACAGTTATATGAAGTCATACAAATCAATATTTCAGTATGCCCTGATAGGTGGTCATTAAAGCCAAAGTGGACCGAAAGCAATACTGTGTCATGTTCATTTAAGTTCAGAAGGCCTCAGTGAAATAAATGTCAGTGATCTTGAAATAAAAAAATAATAATAAAGAAAATACACAACAGTGTATTTTGCTCTGCCAACACAGCAAGTTCAGATGTCCTCCTGACCTCAGCTCTGACACATGACGCAAACTGCTGCCGATGCTCCTATCACAACTCCTCCAGCTGCACGTCGACCAGCTCAACCTCAAAAAAAAAACCCAATACACCTACAGCGAGCAAAGCAGGCCGGTTGACGGACGTTGAGGAAATGTGTGTCATAGAAAGTGTCACACTTTACCCTAACATTACACTTTGTATGTCACAGCTGAAACACTTGTTAACAGATTAACGTTGCAGATTAGCACAGCCGCCCTGCTCTTTAATCCGGTAATCCTGCATCAAAGGGTCATGAAGAACCTGTTTCTGATGCAGTGAAAAGGGGGCGATGAACGGAGAGCAAGAAGGAAATAGGGAGGGGGAAGGATGATCGTCTGGTTTGAAATGTGGCACGCGAGATTGTGCACAAATACACACACACAACAAAACAGGTTACGCACACAACTCTCTGCAGGCACAGATCACACTTTCTAGAATCTTTGCAAGGAAAAAAAAAAAAAAAAACTTCCTTTAATTTTTGCCAGCTCTCATCCTCATCCTTTCACCCTTTGCTGCTTAACCTCCTTCTTTTTTCTTTTTTTTTTTTCCCAGGCACGCGATTTAAGACACGTAGCCTCTTTGTGTACATGTCTGCTGCCTCCTGAGTCTGTTTTGAACCCTATTCCACACTGACAGGCATTATAGAAACATATGCTAACAAGGCTAATTCCCTGAGGCAGCATCACATTTTATGACACCAATGGCAGAAGGTTGATCTGGCTGGATGGCAGGCGCGTGTGCCAAGACGCACAAATACACATGTGAGGAAAGAGATATACGCGCGCGCACGCACACACACGCACACACACACACACGCTCACATGTGCAACACTCTTAATTGCTTTCCCTTTTACATATTTCAGAAACTATTTTTTCCAAAAATGTATGTTCCATGCTTATTTTTGATTTCGTTCACTGTCTTTTATTCAGCAAAAAAAAAAAAATATCTACCTAAAACCTGTTAACCTTTAAAGAAAGATAATGGCGGAGGGAAAAAGTCATAATGTGGATCCTTCATGTGTCCTAAATTGAATTGGCCCCTGCTGCAGCACATCGAAAGATGTGGCCTGGTGAATGAAAAGGAAGAAACAGCCTGTTCAGAACGGGAAGCTCTGAAGTGAACGGACGACCTTGAGTTTTCAATGGCAAACGTTGCTATTAACAGGTAGTGCTTTTAGCTTGTTTGAGGCAATGTTTTTTTTTAACCGTGTCCCTGGGTTTAAGGCCGTTGAGATTGCGTGGAGTTTTTTTCTCAAATATTCTGCAAGTGGAACAAACTTAGATTTGAAAGCGTAGCCACCGTATGGCATATACCGCATCCAGAGCGTGGTCATTGGTCAGAAGCTCCCCATTAGGGGGAAAACGTGCACGTCAAAAAGCCCGAGACGGCGTGCCTCCTTATTCATGCTCGCACAGAGGCATGCGCGAGCCGCATGAGAGGCCAGATAATCAGAAGCCACTCTTCCTTCTCGGTAAGTAGACCCCCCACTTCTCTCACCCTCTCATTACCTTTCCCCCCGCTCTCTCGCTTAAACATACTTTTCTGTTTGTCTGTCTGTCTGTCTGTCTGTCTGTCTATCCTTCTTGACGAGAGAGGCCCTTTTGTTGATTTTCGGAGCAGCAATTTGGCCCCAGCATGGGGCAGAGAGAGGTAAAATTCTGCTCTGACTACTCTAAATGAGGAGGTTACCCAAATGAAAGGCAATTATACGAGCCCGGTCCATCCACCATCTGTGCGTTGCCGTGTCATTTACCCTTTGATTCCACCTGTGCTCCTTTTTTTTTTTTTCCTCTACTTTTCAACCATCCTCCCAATGTTTTCAACCCCTTCATCGTCTCAGCCCCCCCCCCCCCTATCTACTTTAACCTTCTCTTTAATCATCCCTTCCCTTTGCTGGCTGTCTCACCTCATCTGTCCAAACACTCATCTGTCATTTCCTTTCTCTCCGGTCTTTTATTCTTTTACCTTTTGACATCCCCATTCTCCCTTTCTCTCTCCTTAAGGGCCCCATTAAACTGAATGGATTTACAAAGGCTCCCTTAGAGGACCACAAATACACACACTAATAAACATCCTATTTATATTTTGAGCCTAGCAACACGTGCTAATTGGTTACCGAACATGAATGTGTTTTTGAGAGAGGGAAGCACCACAGGCAAGCAGGGAACAGTAATTTCGACAATTTAAAGGAGATACTAAGTATAACTGCTGGGTGACGCGTGCAAAACAGAATGTGTCTTGTTGGTTAAGTGTTTTAAGCCAAATATGTTTGTTATAGTGAGTTCACAGTCGTCGCATGACCTTTGCTGCATGACTTGTCCCGCTGCCTCCACCATGCGTTTGCTGTCACTAACCACCGTGTTCACTCTAATGAAGCAGAAAAGTCAGAGGCTTTACAATACACCAGACAGAAACTGTTGTACTCATCTTCAGTTTGGCTCCCAGCAGCTGATAGACAGTGAATAATGGGGACTGGCGTTCCGACGCACACACCTACACACAGACACACACACACAAAATCTAACCTCCCTGTCACAACAGTCGGCACAGAACAGAGGGCGAATCTCAAGTTACATGGCCGCTCATCTTGTTATTCTGCCTCTTCTCTCTTGCTCTCCTATCTCTCTCCATCCCTGTCTCTGCCATCCATCTCTCACAAAAACATTTTCTAATGACATGACACCTTTAGTATAATCTTTTGTTTTTATTCCAAGGTTCCAGCACACCAGGGATCTGAAGTGTGGGTTTCAATCTTGCGTTCTTTCCACACACTCCGCCAGCCCAGCCAACTTCTTTGGCTGTGTTCCTTTTGGCAGCAGAGCGGCATGTGTTTACCTCAAACCCAAACAGGCCAGGGTACCTCCGGGGAGAAAATAACAGCAACAATACTACTGCTCTGTTGTGAATCATTAAACAGCGATGATATAAACACCAAGTTCCGACCGTAAACTAAACTGGACAAACAAGCCCATAGCGCACTGTCTGCTCTGGGAATGCTAATTGGTAAAGACTTTAATTGTTTGTGTTATGACAATGAGCAGCTATTCAGCTTGTTTTCTTTTGTGGAAGCCACACAAATCAAATCTCTCCACAGATTTTCTATTCATAACTTGAAAAGACAATGAACAGAAAAAGTAAGGAAAGCTCAACCCGGCGTACCTTGGAATTAAGTCTGTTCAGCACCATGGACAGAGACAGACCAACAGCCATACAGAGACTTCCCCTTGACCCAGAAAGAAAAAGCTAAATACTGTCTGTAGTGAACATGACAGCATTTACACATAATGCTTTATAGGGCAAACCGTAGAGGGTAATAGGGAATGTTATATGCTCTGTAAGCCAGGCAAAACGATCTTGTCTAATGCCCGATCTTGTTTTCTGAGCTGTCAGTCTGTTAATTTAATCTTTGGTCAATGTCACCCAAGGGGACCAATAATGCAACAAGGTTTTCTCTGCCTATAATATGACATGCCACACACTCTGACGCACAGAGTATTTCGAGGGCGACAGTACGCATTTCAAATGCACATACAGATGCTGACAAAAAAGGGAAAACACGCACACATTCACACACACACACAATCCTTATTCCTCTTTTTGATGCGAAATGCCAGCTCCCCTGAACCAATGACACAATTCTCCGCGCTCCTTTGGTCTTCTGCTGTCAACTCTCCTGCCAGAGGAGAAAACAGGCCACATCTATCATGAGCCGCACAATGACGTAATGTGGCTCATACAGCAGCAGGAGGTACAATAAGGTCAGCCGCGCACTGCAGCAAATCTAACTCCTGTGTCCTAGAGAAGTTTCATAGATAAAGGAAATCGACGCAAATGCTATCAATTCCAATATCTGTCTTTTTTCCCCCCAGAAGTAGACGATTACGCCATCCACAGAATATAGCTGTAAGACTCCGCAGCACCAAAACATCATTTTCGTGCAAGGATTGCCAGTTGATATTGGGGAAAAAAAGGGCAGAGAGTTTCTGGAGTATAAAGTGACAGATTGATCTTAAGCTCAGAGGATGACGTAATGTGTTTCTTGTAATAGTGGTTAATGTCATCATTCTAGACCTACTTTCAATTTTTCTTTGCCATCATTTCTGCAGAGCAACAGTGCCCCTGTGTGGGCATATAAGGATACTGCAGGTTACATAAGATTTTAAAGGCCAGGCATTACATCATACATGCATATCCCTGTATTTTATAAGGCTTTAGGTTATATAGCCTTGTTTGTGCCACATGCTATTGTAATTATTTTTGAGAGAATAAAGTAAAGGCGTACAGTTTCACATTACAAGACATGGCAGCAATTACTGCAGCATGTGTCATTGTCATATTGTCGTGTATTAGAATTAACATTTTTTCAAGCCATGCACTCATCTTCTGAATTAAATGAGCACATCACAAATGTAGCTATACACCCACCTGGATATTCAATTAATCATATATTTATAAACAACACACACACACACACACAGGCATGCACCCCCACACACACAGGCTCCCTACAGTATAATGCAGACTGTTATTAACAGGAAATGACTATGATAAATGTTGTAGAGATGTTGGGTTGATACTCGGTAGATACTCGGACAGGTTTGAGATTAACAGACACCCACATTTTTACCCCAGTTCTTTCAATTTGACACATTTTTGCATAGTGACAGAGACAGAGATAAGCAAGTCTGCTACTTAAAGGAGGGCTAAAATATGTAGCATTGCTTTTTTTTTTATTATTATTATTATTACTTTTTTTTTTTTTATTATCCTGACCCCCTCCTTGATAAAAAAAAAATATATATATATATATATATATATTGTTATTTATCTGTTATTCTGACCTTCAATATTATATCCATATTATAGGTGCTAAATTGAATCTATATAAATGCAGCATCTCATACTTTTTTTTATTTTTTGAGCTAATCCTATCTAGTGGCTGGAACAGATGGGCCATGTTGAGATCAGGGCCATTCTACGTCGAGGGTGTTGTCTCAAAAAATCCTCAGTTTATCTTTGCTTTCATTTACAATTATGTTCCTGAATTTTTGTGAAACAATTTTCCTTTGGACCATTCATTATGGATGTAGAGAGTCATTTTTGGGGATATCAAGAAAAAAGGAAATTATGCTTTGTGTGCATATGTTACCATTGTTAGAGATGGTGAGGGTCATGCTTTGTCCGCTCCTCTTCTTCCTGAGGGAGAGGAGCCTGGCTTGAGATATTTCTCTGACAATGGAGGACAGGTGTTCCTTGTTGCTTCCATTTTGACCTGGTGGGGAGGCCTTGGAGTCTCCACTATCACTGCAGTGGACAGTGGACTTGCTCTGGGGAAAGTGGAAGTCTACTCAGTTGATAAAATTAGCATTAATATTGATATTAATAATAATCATAATAGCAAATTCGTTTTTAAAAAGATGATTTGACATGCTTGCACATGCAAGAACAAAAGTACAGCAAATGAAAATGCAGTTCTTACATTTCCATTTTGCTTGGAGAATCTGTAGATAGGTGGAAGAGAGAAGGCTTTCATTCTGGGGAGAAAAAAAAAACAATAAAAAAAAAACAATGGACCTATTAAATCACCAACTAATTATAGTTTCTTTATCAAGATGTCAGTCCAGAGACATGTTTTTTTCCGTAGTGTGGTCCTTACCCATTCACCCTCCTGGTCCCTCTAGATTTGGTGAAGAGTAGGTCACTGTAGGAAAGTCTCTTGAACTTTTCTCTTCCTACAGCAACATAGAGCTGACCGCTCTCCAGCTGATTCCCATCAGTCACCTGGTGGCCTTCATAGGTGCAAAGACTAGAACACACAGAGTCAAAAGCCTTATCATGTGCTTTTGTATAAGTCAAAGAGCATATGAATATGTATGTATGTATGTATGTTTGTATACATGGCTCTCTATGGTTGTGAGAAAATGTGATTTAGAGCCATCATCTTAAGTACATTTGATTGGTTCAAACAAATGTAAAATGCTGTTGGAGGGTTCAGTTTTAGGATAGTGATTAGTATAAGTTTTAATTTAGGATTAATGTGTGGATTGGGTTTAGGAATGTGGTTGTGAGTTTAATGTAGGGTAAGGGGTAAGGTAATGCGTCATAACTATCTAGAATCTGCATCTACTATAAAAAAATATGTGTGTGTTTGTGTGTATAAATCACAAACACCAATTATAAGGCTATTCCAAAAAAGGTATAAAAATACAATCAATGACTGGAAGCAGTCCTTTTCATTTGTATGTAAATGTATGCGAGGCATCAGAAAATCGAATTCGATCATCTGCTACGCTACGAACATGTGGCGGTGCAAGCATCTATTGTTCTTGATTTAATTTGTTGAGAAATCGAGACAGACGTTGTATCCTCATGTAAAGCCATAGATTCCTCATGTTCAGTGTGTACAGTTTACCTTCGCACGCCCCCGAGGACTTTCAGTCCCATCTTCTCTGTGATCATCTCCAATATTCGCTCAAACTGGCCCAGCGTCCTCTGGTGGATCAACAGCCTCAATACAGGGTTCAACATGTCGCCATTGGCTACCACACTAGGTGAAGAAAGTTACAGGCAACACAGACAATAAATTATTTCCATGGTTATAAGCTATTCCTTGGAGATAAGGTGTCCCTATAACAACTGGAATCAACAGTCTGTGACATTATTTTCCACGTTGGTACACAGTCAAAGACAATGGCATTTTCATTAATGCCATGAATACAATATGTATGAGTGAATCACTGCAAAACACCCCATGCAAAATGAAAAGGTGAACTTCAACTTACAATATCGTACATGGCTCCTTGATGGGTTTCAGGAACCGCGCTGACACAATGATGCGAGTCGGTGGCAGTGGCTTGACCTGGGGGGGGGGGGGGGGGGAGAGACAGGAGGGGGGTGAGAGAGACAGATACAGGACTTGAACACATGAATACTTCATGTTCATTCGCAGATCAGGGTGTCCAGTTGGGATTTAAGGACAGCGTTGTCCCCCCAGTGTAGGCTCAGAGAAAAACAGACCTGTGCAAACTTTAGGGACTTTTGCTTAGGGACCAGTGCCGACACTGGAGTCGTATAGATTGTTTCATGTTGCAGTTGGTAAGGACAACGCTAAAGCTAAGCACAACTCCGAAATATAGCTAGGATGAAGCATTCTGTGTATATTGTAGTCAATGTCCTATATACACACACACACACACACATATATATATATATAAAATCCAACTTCCAATCTTCTGCTGTGCTCTGAGAAAATTTCAGTTGGGTTTAAAAGAAAACATTTCTGAGTGACAGGAAACTTTCAATGATTATTTGTATCATTAAAGCAAAAGAGAGAGAGCTTTTGCACACACACACAATCTCTGTGACAGCAGGAGAATGATCCCTCTACTATCCTTGGCAGTGGCAAAGAGTGAGCACTGCAGGTGCTGTCCCGTAACACCTGGTAACCCACTGTGAGTCTAAGACTGAGATTTGGATCCTGTGAGAGAAAGAGATGAGAGGAGGGATGTTAAAAGTCCTCCGGGGTCTGTGAGTGCAGCCTGGTAGCATGGCTATAGACTCGAGGTAGATGAAACGCTTCATAAAAAAAAAAAAAGTATGTCGCAAACGGACACGCTTTAGTTATTGGTCATATTACTAATATGCAATTGTATTTGAACGTTTCCTTTGACGTTTGCAAAAAAAAAGAAGAAGCACAGGGACCGCTGTAAACCTCACAGCTGGTAACCACCCCGAACAAACAGAAACAAGCCAGGAAAGGCAAGGATTAGTCCCTGGGGATCCATTGCATGTACTAGGTGTGTTGTTTTTTTTTTTATCCAGTCCATTTATCTGTTTATTTTAAATCAACATGTGATCTTTTGTGTGCTAGTACAATTATCCCATTTAGATCCTTTCAGCCAAACAATATTACTCAGTGTCATTACTAATCTAACAAACCTATAACAAAGGATGAAACCTATAGCACCTTCGGGACAGTCCATTCAGTTTCCATCTCATACCCACTGGGTTCTGTCTAGAGAGTGCGGATGCTAGATTCAGCGAAGATAATGAGCAAAATAATTTCTGTGTATTTCTGACAAGCAATTTGGTTTATAACGAGGCACTACAGCACAACTTGACTGCCGGTGGAAATTACGGTGACACATTTTCACATCACTTAAATAGTCCGTTGGTATAGTTACACATCGCTGTTTACAAAAGCCAGCAGGTTTGAGCACTGCTTGACGGGGGTCCTCCAAAGCGTATTCAATCAGACTTAGAGCAGCAAGAAATGCAAATGTCAAGGTAAAAAGGTAAATGAAAACGCAAGTGAGGGAAGTGGTTTCTGAGCTCCGGTCAAACGGGCCACAGACAGAATGGTTCATCAAAAGCTAGTGGCCTCAATACTTCATTAGGCCAATCCTATAATTGCCCTAAAAATCAATGAGGACACTAGTAAAAAAAAAAATTGCCAAGCCTCCAAACAGCTAAGAGTTCTCATCATTAATCGACAAAATCAGGAGGATTAAGAGGGCAGAGGTCCTTTGAAAATAAATTGGTTCTTTTTAAGCTCGCCAATCACAACAGCATCAAGTCCTTTCAGGTTATCCGTGATGACTTCTGAGGCTCTGACTACAAGGCCAGAGGAGAAGTCAAATGTTGAAAGATAAATATCACATAGACTAAATTGAATTTGTCAATATTTTTCCCCCTGTCTGGACTGCTGGACTACACTTATTGGATCACGTTGTCTTCTATATCTATGCGTAGATAGACACAGGAAAGGAGATCTGTAGTTGACTTTCAAAATGGACCAGCGCTGACTTTGAGCCGGCTTTTGTTCTGGCCGTGACTTCATGGCTGGTGTTTAAAGATGCATTCAAAGGAGGGATGATTATGATCCATAAATAAATAATTCATGGCCACTGAGACAGCAACATAGTGATTCTTCACCGAGCACAATGATGTGAAAAGCTTAACATTACACCTTGCTTGAATGACCTTTCTAAACCCTTTACACAGCGGCCGGGACTGTAGAGGTGATGTTCCTAAATCCTCATGTATCTTGCATTTAGTGGCAGTTTCCAATGTTTAAGAGTTGGCTTGAGTAAGGATGCTGTCACTCAAAACCCTGCGCTGAAAAGATAGCCGCCTAAAGGTTTATTTAATGTGCAACAATAACTCTAAACGGATTCCATAAAAAAGGTATTTAAACAGCAGTTCTGTGATTAGACATGTTACAGCATGTGTTTATTTTTAACCTTCTCCGGGGAGTATGAGGATCCACCGCCTCAGGAGCGTCAGGCTGATATGAATTATGTAAACAGGTTCCGTCTTTGCAGATCGTCTTTAAATGAGGCCAAAGATCATAATGATTGGGAATATCAGGTACAGCAGCTCTACTCGCCATGCTGCACAGTCACATCCACTGCACTATATACTCAGGGGGCAAAGAAGACAATTTGAGCTCAGACATTTAACAAACTTGCCTTTCCTGGCTAAAGGCATGAGATAAGGTTGTCAGAAGGTGAGAGAAGGCGAGAAGAAGTTCCCCTTACCGGCATCGGGAGAGACTGCAGGATCCTCCTCTTTCTGGAGCCAATATGTAGGTAACTATGCAAGAAAAATAAAGCGGGATGATTATTCACTGGAAATAAATGACCTCAAATAAATCACTCCTTTATACCTTGTTGTGTACTATAACAATGTGTTTACATATTTTTGGTGGGTCAATGAACCAATGATTTTACGATAGCAAATTCTGCATCAGAAGGGCTTTTCATTCACTATTTATTTTACGGTCTGTAAGCCTATGGGGAACTAGGTGGTTATGGACACAACAGAAATATGAAGATATTCTGTTGTGCAGCAGACACCTCTTTCCCTGCGTATTAAAAAAAACACACATGCAGGCCAGAGAGCATGGTGAAAGTGTAGAAACTTCCTGCCACCCCGAAACCCCCCCCCCCCCCCCCCCCCCCCCCCCCCCCCCCCCCCCCCCCCCCCACCC